>PVKA01001457.1:0-111258 GCA_004027165.1 Ctenomys sociabilis
TCTGCACCCCACCCCAGCAGACTCTGGAGGGTCCAGAAGCCTGAAGGATCCTGGGAAAGTTGTTTCAGTGCATTCTTTATAGCAGTGCTGTTCCTTACCCTTTCCTGAGGCATCCTGAGCCCCTGCCTTTGTGCACGGGTATGGGGCAGCCCTTTTGAAGGAGGGCAGGAACACAAATTCCAGTCTCCCTGAACTCCTTGCCCAGCTTCACTCCACCCGCAGGCAGTGTCAGCTTTGCTGGGTCCCACAGAGCCCTGTCTGGCCGGGACTCCAAGGTGTGCATCAGCACACTCACCTGCAAGGAAGAGGAGGGGGCCTGGGCTCTTCCACATCCTGGCCAAGGTCACACGGTCACAAGGGGCAGAGCCAGGGGTGAACTCAGCCTTGCTGACCCTGTCAGGGCAGGGCTCAGGGCATACATAGGACACTTTCAGCAAGGCTGCATGCAGAGGACTCTCGGACTAGTAATATCCCTTAGTCCTTGGGCACTGACCAGGTGTACAGTCTCCCAAGCAAGTGTACCATGAAGGCTACTAGGGAAGAGGCAAATGGAATGGCTTCAGGGCTCAGGAGGATCAAAGCCTTCTCACAGAATTTGAGATTCTCTGGGGGCTAAGACCAAGACCTTCTCTGGGCACTCGGATTTATTTAGTTATCAGAAGAAGGGAAGAGGATACTCAAGAAGGACGGGAGCCACTCAAGGACTCTCCAAGTAAGGTGTGAAGTTCGTCCACCCAGGAGTGAGGTTCCTGAGGCTATAGTCTTTGTTAGTCGAGGGTGGACCCCACTACCCACAGCTCTGACCTTGTCTTATTGTTTGAGGCCTTACACTTCACCCTTCGTTACAGGCCTCAGTAGGGTTAGTGGCTCACAGAGGCTCACCTACTCGAGTCCACAGCCCAGCTCCAGGCAGGGAACCCAGGCTTGAATACATGCGCAAGTAAACATGGGAAGCCCGCTCAGGGCTGCTCTGTAGAGCTCTCCACCAGAGGACGGAAGGCTGCAGGATGCAGTGCGTCTGTGTTTACCACAAACCCAGGCCAGCCTGGCTGTTGTCAGCTGTCGCTGTTACACACAATCCACTCCAGGGCTGCAGTGTCCTGATGACAGTGACCTTCTTGTCCACAGGGACCAAGGACAGCAAGGGACCTAGAACCAACCCTCAGGCTAGTCCCAGGCTCTGTCAGCAGGAGCGAGCTGGCCCCATGCGGGCAGGGGACAAGAGCAGGAAGGAAGCGGCAGGAAGGAAGGAAAAATGGGATTAGGCAGATGTCATTTTAAAGTCCAGCACCTCCTGGTCAAGTATCTGACGTCAAATCTCAGTGGTTTGCTTGTTTATTTAGTAGGTAGGGTTGAACACTGAGCTACATCCTCAGCCCTTTTTAATTTTTGTAGTTGCATTTTGATACAAGATCTCACAAAGTCACTGAGCCACCCAAGCTGCACTCAACTTTGTGACTTCTCCTGCCTCAGCCTCCCAGAGTGCTGGGTTGTAGTCGTGCCCCCACAAAGCTCACTTTTACCCCAGTAAGCCCCAGAATTTACCCCACAGGGTGAACCGTGAGAGGAAAGCATTTAGCAACGTAAGTTCCACGCATCACTGTCAGTCACTATATACTACATAATATACTATATACCATGTACCATTACTATATACCAGTAATCTCCATATTTTACCATACAGCAGTTCTTATTAATGTTTAGGAAGAGAAAGAGGAAGGAAAAGAGAGAGAGAATAAAGGCATGTTAGCAGGGAAGGAAAGAGAAGGCTGGCTCCTGGCTCCCCTGTACCTAGAGACTTCTCTATTGGCTCATTCTTAACTGTTGCTTGGTGAACTGTAGGCTGCAGGAACAGCACTCAGCAGTAAGACAAGTCCCTGGCTGCTTCCCCCATTTGGCAAATGCCACAGACACGCACACACCCATGCCCCAAAGTAAGGCTGCTGCACTGGACCTGGGGGTGGCAGGCAGGTAGACTTGGAAGCCAACTCCTGCTCCCTGCCCCGGATGTGAGGGCTCCGCGGGCGGTCATTTATTCAGTCCTGCACGGTGACTATGGAATGTCGGGCATGCCCAACCTTAAGCAAGTTGACCGCATTTCCAGAAAACTTAGGGAGAAAGTGCAACATGGAGCTGCCAGCTTCCTCAGCTGTCACATCCACCCTCTGGTTCTTCCAGCAAGAGGTCAGGGTCCCCAGGGAAGCTGGGCCGCTGTGGCCTATGGGGCCGCTTTCCACTTCTCTGTTTGGCCTTGATTTCTTTCTTTCTTTCTTTCTTTCTTTCTTTCTTTCTTTCTTTCTTTCTTTCTTTCTTTCTTTCTTTCTTTTTCTTTCTTTCTTTCTCTTTCTCTCTTTCTTCCTTTCTTTCCTTTTGTGTTAGTGGGGATTGAACTGACCTTCATCCCTAGCGCTTTCAAAATTTTTAACTTTGCAGCAGGGTCTTGCTAAGTTGCCTGGGAGAGAGGGAGAAAGAGGAGGAAGAGGGGGCAAAACTCTTTTTAACCCCATCCATGCATAACAAACCCACTCTCCCAATAAGGACACCTTGACCCTTGCCACCATCTGCCTGCCACAGCTTTCCAGAGTGATGGGCATGGTGTTATTTTTTAAAGCAGTGCTCTGGCTGTGAGTTGGGCTACAGGAAGGCATGTGTGGGCCCCCAAGCCCTTTCTGGACACATGCCCAGGGCTGGCCTGAGTATGACCAAATCCAGGGTTTTGGAGAGAAGGCAGAGCCCTTGCTGAGAACCCTGGGCCCCAGCCCAGGGGCTTGCTGTGGTGAGGGCACCATGGTATCACTGTGTGACATGTGATTCCAGAACTCCCTGCAGCACTGTGAGGAGGTGGGTAATTTAATGGGTGGCAAGGGTCAAGGTGTCCTTATTGGGAGAATGGGTTTGCTATGCATGGATGGGGTTAAAAAGTTTTGCCCCCTCCTCTTCCTCTCTCTCCCTCTCTCTCTCTCTTTCCTTCTCCCTCTCTCCCCTCTCCCTCTGTCTCTCTGTCTCTGTCTCTTTGTGTCTGTCTGTCTCTATCTCTGTCTGTCTGTCTCTCTCCCTCTCTCTGTCTCTCTCTCACTGTTGATGTTTAGCCCCAAATGGCTCAATAAAAAGCTACCATTAGATGCCACCTCTCAGCGACAGACTCTCCACTCTTGAGAACTATGAAAATACAATTTCTGTTCATTATACATTACCCAGATTCAGTTGTTCTTTATTACAGTGAAAATGGGCTAAGACACATGGGCACTTGGTGCCAAATGCTTTAGGGGAAAATCAAATCTGATTTCTTCCCTCACAGCAGGGCTCAGGGAGTGGCATGTGGGTCTGGCCCACAGGGACAGGTCCTGTCCTGCAGGCAGGGTGTTGGGCTGATGTGCAGCTGCCTTTAGAAATGGCTCCTGGCCACGGCCCTGGCCAGGCAGTGTCTGCCGGGACGTCTGGGTCAGAGAATCCATCAGGCCAGTGCCATGACGCCTGTGGCTGAGAATTCACTTTTTGGGACCAGATTAGCATTGGTGGAGACTGATGGAACAGAGGCTGCCCTTCGGCATGGGTAGCGTCACCCAATCCACAGGGCCAGCAGAACAAGAAGCCAGGCAAAGGCTGAGCTCGGCCTCTGTTCCCAAGGGGCGACATCCATCTTGTACGTGAAACTCCTGGTTCTCCAGCCGCAGAGCCGGGTTTACCTCAGCAGCACCGCCTCCTCGCCAGCCTGAGGCTTCACACTGGAGGTCACTTCCTTGGACTCCAGCTGAGTCATACCATTGGATTTCTGCAGCTTGCAGGTGCCATTTTCTAGGGCTTTCAGTCTCTACTATCACCAAGCCAAGTCCTTTGGGTGTCCCCCTGTGTTCCATAGGTTCTGTGAATATGGTAGGCAGGTGCTGACGACACAGGAGACACTTCCTTCCCCTCAGGATTTCTTCACTTCTAGGCCTGTTCAGCTGGTTTTGCTTTGGGGACCCACACATTGGGCGGGGGGGACTACTCAGCCTATGATCAGAAGCAGAGAGAGGACGAAGAGCACAGAGTCCACAAGCCCTTTGATGGTCCTTGTGATGGGTGATTATAGTGGGGACACAGGCAGAAGAGATCCCGTGGGGACACAGGAAGCCAGCAGCATTTGGGGACCAGGCTTGCCTCTATTTATTTATTTTTGAAAAACAACCTGTGCTCACAGGAACTGAGGTCCCACACAAACCACACTGATCCCTTTTAGAAGTGGCTCTTCCATGTCCTAATCACCATCCACAAGGCCCCACCTTTTAAAGATTCCCCACTTATCAGCATGGCCACTATTAAGGGCCAGCCAAATAGCTCAATGGATTAAGCACGTACACGAGGCACAGGGGCCAGGGGTGCCATGCTGGCCAACCCCACCCCCCACCCCGCCGCCCCTGCACCTGGGGTGTGCTGAGCTGGTGATTGAGACTGAGGGTGGTGGTGCATGCCAGTAATCCGAGCATTTGGGAGGCTGCAAACAAGAGAATCACTGTGAGTCTGATACAGTAGTGAGGCCCTGTGAATCCTATAGACCCTCCCCTAAAATGCAGTAAAAAAAAAACCAAAACATGGCCACTATTGTCAGGGTTTACAAGGGAAACAATACAGGACAAATAAGTTAAAGGATTATTTTATAGTAATCACCCAAAAAGTCAAGTTCAAAGCAGTGCAGGAAATCTGTCCACACACTAAAGACCAGAAGAGTCCAGCTGAGGGCCTGGGTCCCATGGTAATGTCTTGAATGTGCTCAGCTGAAGACCTAGTGGCCCCCACAAAGGCCTAGAGCTCGTGACAGTGTCTCATGCAGGCCTGTTTCATGGATCTGCACTGGGGAGACCTAAAGGTCAGTGTGGAAGCTCGGAAGTCAGTGCCAGCGGGATGAAGGATCTGTGGCAGCAGGATGCGGGGGCTGTACTGGAGCCAGGAAGGGATGCTGAAATAAGAGCCAGAAGCCACCCTTAGCAACAAGGTCTCGAGCTCCTCTGACATGAGAACCGCGAGTATGTATCAGAAAAGCCAGTGGCACAAGGTTCTCTGGGTGACTGAACAGCACAGCATCTCCCCCCCAGATCCAGGAAACCACACTCAAAGTAAGACCCAGAGTGAACTGCAGCCACTCCCAGTGACAGCGAGGTCCTGAGCTCCTTCAGCGACAACAGCCAAGGCCGCCTCCGGAACGCCAGCATGACAAGCTCCCTAGGAGAGCCAACAGCTCCCAGCAGTTCCTCTTCCTCTCCAGGTCTGCCTCTTGTGCCCCCAGCAACGATCCTCGGGCGGGCCACCCACCCCAGCCCCACACTGACTCAGTTCACTGTCCCGTTGTCAACCCACTACTAGCCACCCAAAGGGTCATGCTTCAAGGACACTGTACTGTGGGAGATACAGTGAACCCTCCCCACACTTGGCATGCAGCCATGGGCAGCTCAGCACAGGGCTGGCCTGTGGTGGGGGCTCTGTGATGTTGGTCCCTTCCTCCTCCATGCATCTAAAGATTCACCCTGGGGTCTGAGAGAGCGTGACACTGTCCCAGCACTGTACAGCAGGTGATTGATCTCACCAGTGCTCTGTTCAATGATATCCTTTGGTCTCACTCATGAAACAATATCAAAATGCTCTTGACGTGAGGCTTCTTTGAAGCAGACCTTGTCTTTGTCCTAGGGTTTAAATGATGCTTTGCAGTGTGGCACTGTCCTATGCTCCTGCAGGAATGGTGGGAAAGGCAGCTGTGTTCTCTACGCTGCTGCCTTCCTGTGAGCTCCCTGGAGAAGCCTGAGAACAGATTCTGTGTCAAGTGACACTGATGCCATCCCACTGTGGCAGGACCTTTGGAAGACACCTTTGATTTACACTAACTTGCTCTCACTGAGCTCCTGTCCACTTCCTCTGAACTTCCTCATTTGTCTTAAGACGTTATCCATCGTCATTGTTTTAGAAATGAGGAAGCCAGTGCAGACAGGTGCTAGGACTGAAGAAGAAACACACTCAGCTCTTGGGAAGCTGTAAATGGGTGGATCACTATGAGTCTGATCTAATAGTGAGACCCTGAGCACCCTGTAGACCCTTCCATAAGATACAAGAAGAAGAAGGAGGAGGAGGAAGAAGAGGAGGAGGAGGAGGAAGAGGAGGAGGAGGAGGAAGAGGAGGAGGAGGAGGAAGAGGAAGAGGAGGAGAAGCAGAAGAAGCAGAAGAAGAAGAAGAAGAAGCAGAAGAAGCAGAAGAAGCAGAAGAAGAAGAAGAAGAAGAAGAAGAAGAAGAAGAAGAAGAAGAAGAAGAAGAAGAAGAAGAAGAAGAAACACAACAACACGGGGTCTCAATGAGTTTTACGTCTTCTCTATCAGTTCAGTGACCTGAGAACATGATGGGAAATCCCGCCTTCAACAGCTGTGCCCCATCAGGTCTGGAGAGAGCTGAGCAGACAGCAGCCTCCCCCACAATAATTCAGGCTCTTTGGGGAGTCACAGGTTACAGCCAATCATCAGGAAACCCTTTCTAGGAAAAACTCTTGCCTTCTCACTTCCTTCCTGCTCTCCCTGCTCACTAACTTGGGCACCTCTTCCCCCAAACCTTGCATATGAGGTCTTGGCTCACACTTGGTAATGGTCCAGGGGGTCCCACGAAGTCCCTTGCATAAGTGTGTGCGTCCCCGGGCCTATTTCCTCTATGTCTGTCCATCCATCTGTCTCTGTGCTATGTATGTGACACATTTATGTAGTCACCTTAAAAGGTCTCTGAACATCTGTTATGTGGGGTCAGAGGGGCTGGCATGGTGGCAAAGGAGAAATGAGGAGCAGTCCTTGCTCCACAATGTGAAGAGCGTTCCTCACGCCGATGTGCATGCAGATCTCTTTGGGAAGGAGGGGGTGTCTTAGACATGCCACGTTTTTTGTATGTGGTACTAGGGATTGAACCCAGGGCTTCACACTGAGCTACATCCTCCATACTTTTTAATTTTTTTTTTTTTTTTAGTTTGAAATAGGACTTTGATGAGTCACTAAGTTGCCCAGGCTGGACTTGAATTTTCAGGTCTCCTGCCTCAGTCTCCCGCAGCAGTGGGATGACAGGCTAGGCCAACATGCCCAGTTTGGACTCTGCATTTCTAATATGCTCCTGGATGGGTGCTGCAGCTTCTGGACTCGTGGCCACATTTGCACAGCAAGAGATTAGAATGACCTCTCCTTGGCTGCTTTTCTTTCATTGCTGAGACAAAATACTCGGTGCCCAGAATTGAGGAAGTAAATGTTTATTTAGCTCATTGTGGAGATGTTAGTTCAGTTGGCTTCAAGGCAGGGTGCTACGCGGCACAGGGCCACAGTTCATGGTGGAGGAAAAGAGCAAAAGCAGCAAGTGGATGAGGGGGAGGGGGAAGAGCAAGGCTCCTCCCCTCCCTTATTTGTACATAGGCTGCCCGCCCCAGGGCAGGTGCAGAGCTCACACCCATAATCCCAGCATTGGACCAGGAGTCAGTCATAAACTCTAGACGCCCATCCCGTGACTGCATGGGGCTTCGGGGGGTGGCATCTAGACACAAACTATAACAGGCTACCAGCACTCGGGGGACACAGATGTAGCCAGGGTGCTTGCTGCCTGCTGTGGAGGTATCTCCACAAGCCTGGTATCCTCTCATGATTCTGCCCCTATATCTAATTAATCCATTCAAAAGACCTTTTGTTGGTGAAGAGAACCTTACAGAGCAGAATGCAGCAAGTAGTGTGAGAATGACATGCACATTGCATTAAGTACCGAGACACTGGATAAAATTTGCATCAATTCCTGGCAGTGGGGAGGAAGGGGGAAAAGTGCTCCCTCTGCATGATAAGCGCATATAACTGTCTTAAACTGACTCAAATATAACCAATGGCCAGACACTTAGAAGCAGTCTGAGTCAGGGACAGGCAAGAATGGCTACTTCCATCACTGCTAACTCTTTCTGTAAATTGGGCCCAGGTTTGGAAACTAGAAGAAAGAAGTATAAATGTAGAAAAAGGAGAGAGATGTAGTTATAATTCAAAGATGGTGTCATTGGCTTCACCTAAAGCCCAGGACCCACAGGAAAATTTTTAGAATGAATAAGAAAGCTAGGTGAAGAAATGGACTGTAAAAGAAATGTAAGGAGCAAAAATGCTCATATACATGTATGAATGATCAGTAGTGTAATATTTGGTGGAAAATTTTCTTTTGCAAATGACAACAAAAGGAAGACAAAAAAGTGTAGAAATTAACTTAAAATTCATGTCATGCACCTCAATGCATGATATCAATATAATATAACCCTTTCCAAAGATCCTTGAGTGAGACACAGGCAGACATTCCAGGCTTGTTCATGAGAGCTCTCCCCGGCCGTCAGAGCCTATTTCAGGGTGTGGCCCAGAAGGGCTGATGGCCCGCACCACACATGTGCCTGCGAGTGTTGGCTGTGGATGTCACCATTACACGAAGTCTGGTTTGGACATTTCCCAATAGGGCCACCTCAATGCTAGTATCTTAGAGAGTTTTCTCTTGGCCTGGGCCATGGATAACATGCATTCATCTCCTACCTGGGACATAGATAAGTGAATATTTAAATTTAAAACTTTTATTACAGCAAAAGACACTTTACCATGAGTGCATTGCAATACCCCCCCACACACACACATACACACATGAACTTTTACTATACTTATCCCATCTTCTTGCTGCTTTCTAAAGCAGTTCTGGAAGTTCTCTTTCTGTGTGTCTTTTGAGGTGTGATCAAAGCTATAATCCCTGCTGCAGTCTTGTACCATCCAACAGAAAGGCAAGCTTGTAAAATCATGATGCAGTGTTGTGGTTTGGGGCTTGCAAGGGAAACAATGTAATACAGAACACATTATATAATATTATTTTATAATGAATCAGAGAATCAGATGTAAGGAATACAGGAAATCTGTCTACACACTGAAGACCAAGTAATCTGGCTGAGGGTCTGGATCCTAGTACCCTACACAAGTTCAGCCGAAAACCCAGAGTTAATAACAATGCCTCCCACAAGTCCAACTGGAAGCCTAGAGCCCATGACTGATGCAGACCTGCTTCGTGGATCCGTGCAGGAATGGCCCAAGCATCAATGGTGGAAGCTAGGAAGTCTATGCCAGTGAGATGGAGGACCTGTGCTAGCAGGCTGAGGGATCTGCCCTGGAACCAGGAAGGAAAGCTCAAGGTAAGCATCAGAGCTCCTATGAAAAGTATCACAGCCAACCTCAGGAACAGTGAGGTCCCGAGCTCCTGCAGAGATGAAGAAAGCTGAGTTCCCCTCAGGAATGGCAATGTGACAAGCTTCTCTACAAGGCTGAACAGCGCACCGTCTTCTCCTCTGGAGCCACAAAGTGATGCTCAAGATGAGGATCAGAATTCCCCAAAACGAGCTGTAGCCATTCTTAGCAACAATAAAAGTCTGAGCTCCTCCAGTGACAAGAACAGCCACATGCAAAGGGAAAGCCAGCGTGATGAGGTTCTCCAGCAGAACAGCCCAAGAAAGAGCCAGCAGCTTCCAACAGCTCCCTAACAGCCTCTTGGCGGCTTCTCCTATTGGCCTCTCATGCTGCTGGAAGCATCCTCAGGTTGGCCTTACAACCCAGCACTGTGTTAGTTCAGTTCAGCTGGCTATGGCAAGTTCACCACCAGTCAGCTCTCCGCTACAAACATACAGTGTCCCCATTCACTCTGTTCCCTAGATGTGGTACTGGGTGACCTTTGGCTTATCCTCAAAGTCAGAGTGACCTTGAAAGGTAAGCATTTGGAATCAGTTCTTGACACAGAGGCAGCCAGACCACACAGCTAAATTAGACACCCAAGGAACAGGATGTCCAGAACTGTTGCAGAAAGGCAAGGATCATGGGAAAAGTGTGTTTGAAGCAAAGGGTGTGGATTTTGAGGGGCATTTGGGGCACCATCTTTTATCATAATAAATTTTTAAAAACATTTACCATATTTTCTATCCTACCACGTAAACCCTGAGCCTGAGTTCAGGAAACCAACCAGGGGATGAAGGCAGGAGGGTTTCATCATTTACAGTCTAAACTTCCACATAATCCTCCTGTTTCCAATACAATGCTGCTGCCGTCATCCGGTCCTCGGTTCCCTGTCCAGCACCCTCTGTTTATCCTTCTCAGAGGATAAAAGCTCAGCCTTCCCTGGCAGCTGGCTGCATGGAGAGGGCACGGTATCTTGGGACATCTTATTGTAACCAATCTTCTCGGTGCCTTTGTGCTCATGATCTCAGGAATGGGTGCCTTCTCCCTGAGCCCCCTCCGGACTGATTTTGAATTCAGTCTTCAGTCTCTCTGGGTCAGCTGCGCCAGTTACCACTTACACGACTACTTCTCAGCTTCCAGGTGGTGTCGCCCTGGCCCCTTCTCCTGGGTTATTTATGCCTTGGAAAAAATCCAATATGTCGTCTGAATGTTATCAGAGTGGAACCAAATCAGGGACCCAGGCAAAATAAATCTCCAGTATCAATTGCATGTATTGCCGTGCAAATCCATTGTTATGACAAATGGGGTCGGAGAAGAGAAAAGCCAGGGACCTGAGGAAAAGAGAATATAGTTAGACCATAAGGGGTTTTGTTCTTTTGAGACAAGGTCTCATTATGTAACTTAGGCTGGCCTCGAACTCACTCTGCAGCTCAGGCTGACTTCAGACTCAGGGCAGTCCTCCTCCTGCCTCGACCTCTAGAGCGCTGGGTTCACAGGCAGTACCACATGCCAGGCTATCGGCAGGAAGGATCCTGAAGGAGCAGAACACAAGATTTTGTTTTTCTTAAGTGAAATCTTTTAAGAAAGTATATTTCCTTTGCCAAGAGAGCTGACACTAAATATCAAGCATGTTCAAAGTGTGCAAGCTCTGTGATCCAATTATCCTACCGTCTGAATCTGTCCCAAGGAACGATTTGAAATCTCAGATAAACTTTAAGAACAAAGATGTCCATCAAAGCATAGCTATGCTAACCAAGACACAGAGACCACTAAAATGTCCAACAGTGAGAAATGTTTGAGGAACTTATAATACGCACACACAGCAGACTATATTAGATTTATCAAGAATAGCATGGGAAATGTTTACATTATGCAAGAAGACAGAGTTAAATCCAATATGCATCATCTTAAAAAATATTTAAAATAATGTTTTAAAAAAGTGTTGCCTGGGAGTGAAAGGACACACTCTGTTCAATAAAATGTACTTTTTCTTTTTCTCTTTTTTTGGTGGAACTGGGGATTGAACTCAGGCCCTCGCACTTGCCAGGGAAGTGCTTATTTCGCTGAGCCATCTCCCCGGCCCCTCCTGTACTTTTTTTCATGTGAGTACTTTCCTGTTGAGGAATACCAGTATTAACATGTAATTCATATATTGCATACTTTATTCTTTCGAAGTACACAGTTCAAGATTTTTAGTATCACCGCAGCTATGTGAAGTCATTGCCACATGTTTAGAATATTTTCATCACCTTGAAAAGAAATCAGCTGTCACCCTCAATGTCCCAAACCTTCCCATCAACAATAAATTTACTGTCTTTCCCAGGAGTTGCTTATCTTGGATATTTTATACCAATGGAATCCTGCCACAGGCAGCCTCTTGTGTCTGGCTTGTTTCTCTTCCCTCAAGGTTACCCAAGCCACAACATGTGACAACACTGCATTCCTTTTACGACCAGATCACACTGCGCTGTAGGGGTGTACCCTGCCGTGTTCATCCATGCATCCACTGATGGAAATTTTGGAGGCTTCTGCCTTGTGGTTATTAGCAATAATGCTTCTGCAAACATTCATGTACAGGTTTTTGTCCAAAATGACAAATATTTTCATCCTCTTGGATATATTTCTAAGGGTAGAATGGCTAGGTGATGCAGTAACTGTGTTTATTCTTCTGGAGAATGACCTATTTTCCAGACTGGGTGTACCACTTCCCCTTCCCCTATTTTTTTTTAATTTATGTATTTGGTACAGGATCTGATTACATAGCTCAGACTCACAGTGATCCTCCTATCTCAGCCTCCCCAGCTCTGGGATTACAGGTATGCACCACCAAGCCTGGTTTTAGTGGCAGGTGGTGGGACCAGGTGGGCCCGGCATGGCATGTGGTTCCAGGGATCAAATCTGGGTCCCTTGCACTTGCCATGTAGGTACTTAGACCACTGAGCAATCCTCCCAGCCTCCCCTGCTAATATTAGGAGGGCTCCAATTTCTCTCCATTCTTGCCAACTTTTGTCATTATCTCCTAGTTTATGATAGCCACCCTTACCGAGATGGTGCCTCACTGTGGTTTTGAATTGTTTTTCCCTGGAGGCTAATGACCTTGAACATCTTTCATGTGCTTATGGCCATTTGTAACTTATTTGAAGATACATCTACTCAGATCCTTTGCCCATTTTTAAAATTAGACTCATTGTCTTTCTATTTCAGTTATGTTTCTTGTTGCTTTGATACTGTAATTTTTCACTGGACATTTTTGTAGACATTCTTTTGATCAGTCACTCTAGGTCAACCTGCAACATGCACTCCAGGTATAATGACAATGTCCCAAATGTTGTTCTCCAAGCAGGAGCTCACTGGAGTGGGCATCTGTCTATTTTATGGTCATGATTGGTGGCCTCTCATTCTGAGCACTGCTGTTTATGAATTCACCATCTAATATGCCTTTATAGAAAACAGAGCCCTCTTCCCAGGATGGATGTCGAGAAGGCCAGATGGTGTTTCCAGCCTCCCTTGTGACAGGAAATGAGCACACGGGTTAGATTCAGCGATTCAGATTTTGCCTACCCCAGACTTGAGCCAGAATCCAACGTTGACAAACAGAAGATTCAACAGGATACCTCTCTGTCATGGCAGATTCTGCACCCAGGAGTAGGTAGCAAGAGCAGTAGAGCTAGCAGTCATGAGTGTCCATGTCTCAGGGCAGTGGTGGCAATGAGAAAGCAGGAGGCCAGTTGACACTGTTTACCAGCAGACATGACAACTGCATCCTCCCCGGACTGCTCCTGGGTAATGGTTTGGCTAGGAGATGACAAGTCGCTTGCTGTTCTGCTCTGGACCATTTCCCAAACTCAGGTTTCTCATTTACCCAGTGATATGGCAAAGCATCCAATATCACTAAGTTTCTTTTTTGGCTGAAATAAGCACAATGCTTTCTAGTGTGAATAACTAAGAAGCTTGAATAGCCAGTGATGCCATTTCTCCTTCTGAGAAATACCTCCTTTATCAACCACACATGCAATAGCAACATCAAAACTTTAAGGAGATAACAACAACCTGGGGTTGTGTTCAGCCTGAGAACCAGATTCTGGGCCTTGGCTGATCCCTGACAAAGTGTTCTAGCCAAAAACTTCCCACTCAGGCATCAGAGCCTAGACAAAACTGGAGTGAGAAAGATTGCTGTGCAGTGAAGCAATGGCTACACAGAGAAGCAAAGGAAGATTTAGTCAAAAGTGGGCTCAAAAGAGCCCTGATTTGTGAATTCCAAATGTGATGCTTACAGCTTCAGGAAAGTATGAGTTCCATGGTTCAGTGGAACAAATGTTGGTATTGACTAGGTGCACGGTGGGTAGAACCAGTTTGTCCCAGAAGGCCATCTACTGCCCATACTGACTGGGGTAGCCAGCCTCTAAGATGGCCTGAGTGATCTGGGCCTCCTGGTAGCCCAGCCTTGTGTGGCCTCTGCTCTCACTAAATCAGAGCTGGTCTGCACACAGCGATCATGGCACAAGTGACGAGGAAGACTTTTGACGCTAGGTCATAGAAAATGCTGCGGATCCCTTCTGGGCCTTGGGGATCGTTCTGGGGAAGCACTCAAGCATCTCCATGGCTGGAGAGAAAACGGGGACTATGCCAGCAGCCACTTTCTTGTGTGACAATGAATGAAGTGGGTCTACCAGTACCAGACGGCCTCTGGCTGTAGCTCCTGGGCAGACCCCAAGCCAGAGCTGGCCTGCTAGGCAAGGGAAGCCATGAGAGCTCTTAAGTGATTGCTCCTATTTTAATCCCCTAAGGGCTGGTAATTTGTTATGCAGCAATCGACACATAAAACACCAATGAATAGTCCTTATACTTTCTCTTCTGGGAGTGGACAAGCAGTTGGGGCCACTCAATGACATCTCACTTTGTGACTTGAATATTTAAGAATATTTTTTTTTCCTGGGACCAGCAAGATAGCTCAGTGGATTAAGGCACTTGCTTGGGCAAGCTTAGGCAAGTGCAGGGACTGAGGTTTAATCCCCAGTACCACATGCCACATCAGCCCTGCCCCAGGGTGGCCTGAGCCAGCCCGAGTCCAGACATAGTGGCACATGCCTATAATCCTCCCTGCATGCTGGGGTGGCTGAAAGCAGAAGGATCACCATGAGTCTGAGCTGAGTGTGAGACCCTGCAAAAATCAAATATATTTTTTAAAAATATGGTTTTTCCAGCATGGCTTTTCCAGCCTCTGCTCAATATGAAACTTTTAAAACTTTTAGGAGCCAGGGAGATGGCTCAGTGGAATAAGCGCTTCCCTGGTGAGCACAAAGATAACAATTCAATCCCTGGTTCCGCAAAAAGAAAAAAAAAAAAAAAAACTTTTAAAATGTTGGATTCACAAATGTGATGCTAGCGGTACCCTTGGGGTGTTCTCTCTTTCTAGAGGAGGTGGGGGTGTGCTGAGTCCTTCCTGAAGCTGGCACAGGGGAATGCCAGGGAAGAGATGGCTCCTGGCATGGGGGGCAGGGGCAGGCCAAGGTTGTTGCCCAGTGCTGAGACTCAGGACCCTCGTGGCCCCAGACATCCAGAGAGCACCAAGGGTCTCTTTCTTGAGGGCTCGTATCTGCTCCCACCTGGCAGTTTAATAAGGCCCCTTTCCCACTGCCACACACATCACGTCTGTGCGCTGAAAACTCTTAGATGCTCTCTGCTACTTGTCATCCCTTTACCCAGAAAAGCATTTCAGAATCTCTAAGCTCTGCCAGCACTCAAACCTTCAGTGATGACAACTGCGCCTTATGCTGCTCCCAAGTAGCTGCGTGAGCTGGCAGACAGAACCGTAATTAACAGTCAAGTCCATCAACAAATATGTGTCTTGCTGTCAGGAGTGGACCAGTTTGGCAATGTTCGAAAAGGGGCAGGCGCCCTCTTCTACTCAGCCACCACACCCCTGCTACCTTGTTTCCACACATGCCTAGCCTATCAGGATTCTTGGCAAAAATAAGCAAATATGACCTCATTATTTTTAACATGCCATATTGGGAATGTTTCAGGCTGACAAGGATGGAATGTGGCACACGCTCAGGCCTTGCTGCGTAATGCTGGGTTTTGATGAAGCCTCTGCCCCATACTCCCTCCACGTGGGCTCCAGACCAGGATGCACCCCGGATGGCTGCAGGTGGCCCTGCCTCACCGGGGAGCTGCAGCAGCCCCATCGCACCCTGGCCTTTTCTGAAACGCCACCCTCTTTCCCAGACTCAGGTTCCCGCCACATTTAGAGATCTTAGATTCACAGGTACTCAGCCCCTTTCTTCTGGGGAAAGAAGAGACCCTGGAGTTCCTGATTTCTCCAGAGTTACTGATAAGTTGAAAACAAACACTGCCCCAGCACATTCTTGGTGGATTCCTTGAGCTAGAGCTTTTGGAAACTCATCAGCAAGTCTGCAGGAGCCAGGAGGATGCCACACACAGTCCCCAGGAAGAGTCCAGGCAGAGCCTGAAAGGACCACTCGGCCAGTGACATGTCGGCGCCTCCAACAATGCCGCCTCTCATTCAACTCAGGAGCACCAAGCTTCCTGTCTCCACCCAGAAGGTGAGTCCAGACCACCCGGCAGATACCAGGAGACCAAATCACCCAAGGACAGAGCTCAACTTGCAAGCAGCGACTTTGCTGACTTTATCTGCTCCGCTGAATTGCATATTCAGTATCAGGAAACAGGAGTGTCTGACTTTGGTAACTGATGACGAGACCTACACAGAAGTATATTTAAACTGCAGCAAACATCGGCTTGGCTAATGGAATATTTTTAAACAGGAACTGATATTTTGGGTTGAGACCATTTACACTAATGCTGACTTTGGAATTTGAATTTGGATGAGTAAGAGAACTCAGTCCTGGCCCCTCCAAACCATTCAGGTTCCAGCCACACCCCAGCCACACTCCCGCCTCCTGCCTCATCTCTGTGGGATGGGGCTTGGCAGCACCTGCCTCAGCCCAATGGCCTCCACGGATCGCCAAGGAAACTCCCACGGTGCTGGGCCCTGCCTGCCGCCTCCGGGGAGGCCAGGGTTGGAGAGGCTGATGAGCCCCGGCCAGGCACCGCCCTTGCCACCTCCCATCACAGAGGCTGGCACAGGAAACTGCACTCTTCGTCGCATGTCCTCCTAGGGGTGGACACGCAACCCAGTTCTGCACTCGGTGGGCAATCGTGCCAAGCTGTGAGGGTGGCTGTAGCAGCTAAGGGGCAGTAAGAGCATCCCTCTTGGGCACAAAGAAGGAGCACATTACCTGCAGGCAACTTAAGCAAGGCTGTGTTGCACAGTTCTATTAGCTCCAAATGTCCCTTTGCCCTTTGCATTCAGCCCCTTTCCCCACCCCTCATACCTGGCTGTGCTTGACCTATTTCTGTCCTTATAGTTTGGCTTCTCTATAACTCCCTATGAAAGAAATCCTACAGTAAAGGAGGGCTAGCTCTCACCTAGGAGGAATGTCAAGGCTGTAGTACGCAGACAGCAGGGATACTGGAACTGAATTCCTTGAACAAGGTCAGAAGTCAGGGCCCGCCTGATAGCTCAGCAGACAAAAGCACCTGCTTAGGCAAAGCGCAGTGGCCGGGGTTCAATCCCTGGCCTGCCGTGCCAGCCCCACCCGCAGGGTGTGCTGGGATGATGATGGAGACTGGGCATGGTGCCACGTGCCTGCAATCCCGGCTCTTGGGAGGCTGAAAACAGGAGAATCACTATGAGTCCGACCTGCATAGTGATATCCTATAGGCCCTGTAAGCCCTGTAGATCCTGTCCTAAATACAGGAAAAGAAAAATAAAGCCAAAAGTCAGGACAGGATTCTTCAGCTTAGAGGTAGGATTTGGAAATGCTTCCTGATCTGGATATTAAGCACAAGAATGGACTACTTAATCTGGACTGAGTTGAAAACAGTCGTCTGTCAGATATCTGAATCTAAGGCTTATGTGGCCCAAGGATATGGACAAGTGTTATACTACCAGTGTGGTGTGGATGTTCTGAGCCGAGAAACTGAGATGAACACTGGTCCAGAGATCATTTATCCTTTCAGAAGTGAAAAGGGGAGAAAAAGAAAGCATCCCCTTTTGGAAAGAGCTCCAGTATCCATCATTGCTTTGACAGCGTGCCCCTGAATGGCAGTGAAGCTGAGTGAACCCAGAAGTGCAGAGGAGACCCCAAGATGTTAGAGATGCCAGACACATGGATCATCTGCTGAAGAAAGCCACAGACAGTGGAGTCAGCTCAAAGCTGGGGAGATGGCTCAATAGAATAAGCCCTTGCCTGGCAAGCACAAGGGCCTAAGTTCAATCCCTGGTTCCATAAAAAAAAAAAAAAAAAAAAAAAAAAAAAAAAAAAAAAGAGTGGAGTCAGCCAAAGAGGGAAGCCACAGAGGCTGCAACAGGCTCCATAGGGGCAGAACCCCAGAGGCCTCTGGAGCTCACATTTTGTCACAACCTGCACTTGATGCTAGACTCAGAACTATAGGATTTAATATAGTCCCTGCTGGGTTTGGGTCTTGTCTTGGTCTAATTCCTCTCTATCCTCTATTTCTTCTTTTTGAAATAAGAATGTTTACCCTGTGCCACTGTATATTGGAAGTGTAGAACTTTCTTATTGATTTTAGAGGGGCTCCCAGCTAAAGGTTCCCCTTGATTCTCAGCAGCAAAGTTGGACTTGCACTTTTCAGCAGTGGAGCTGCTAAAAGTTTGGTGGCTCTTAGAAATGGGCTGAGAATATTTTTCATAAAAGATATGCATAAATCTTTTGGGGGTCAGGGGAAGAATGCTGTAGTTCAGATCTAGAATGATGAGCAAATATGTCATGCACTCAGCGCTTTGGGAGTTGTGAGCCTGGCACTCACCAGCGGGTTCATCCACTGATGAGTTTATAGGTAGATGTGCTAATAGGAAGAGGGGCCTGGTTAGATGAAGCAGGTCATCGGGGTGTGACCTGGAAGGGTGTGTCTCCCCCTCTGGCTCTTCCCCTAATGCTGCTTCCTGGCTATCATGACGTGGGCAGCTCTGCCCTGGTAGACCCTTCCACCAGCCCTTCCTGCCTTGAAGCGGCCAACTGCAGACTGAAAACAGGGAGCCAAAACAAACGCTCATTTCATTTGTGGGTGTTGGGCGTTTTTGTCTTGGCAACAAGGAAAGTAACTAAGATGCAGAGACAGAAAGAGATGAAGTAGAAAAGGAAAATTAAGAGAGACAAATTCATTAAGCCAAGAGGAATCCCAGGAGTAAAGAATCTAGACAGGGGAAAGGGAGCAATGCTCAAAGAGACAATGGCTGAGATGTTTGCAAAGACAGGAAAGACACACAACCTTACATTCAATAAACACTCTCTAGAGGATAAATAGACATAGCTCCACATCTACAGAAAAAAAGAAAAAAAAAACATGATAAAAGCTCCTTAAGCACGGATTACCTGCAGAAGAGTGGCCTTTGGGTAAACAGTAGAGCTGGTGAGTCAGCACCCCTGATAAAGACCATGGCCTGACCGTCAGTGTGCTAAGGAACAGCCTTCCAGGGTGTCAGAGCACAGATTCTTTTCTTCCTTTCTTTCAGGGTATCCAGACCTACAGGGTCAGGGTCTTGGTAAATAAACTCTCCTTCATTTCAGCACTCAGGTCTCTCGGACTCCCTTCCACCTGCTCCTTCCTGGGAGGCAGAACAGCAGCCTCCACCTGATCCCTAGATTCCACAAAAGCCACCCCATGTGGCAGAAAAGGTCTTGGCAAATGAGATCAAATTAAGGATCTCCACATGAGGAGGATCCCCGATTGCCCGGTGCAATCTCATCTCTGCAGTGGGAGGTGGAAGGGGACGTGACCACACTCAGATGAGGCCACGTAATGATGGATCTGGAAATCATGGGGCGGAGCTGGCTTTCAAGATTAGAGCGATGAAGCTACTAGCCAGAAGCCGCACTCACAGCCTCAGACCCTCCAGAGGCGTGCGGCCTGAGGACACCCTGATTCTGGGCTTTCTCACTCCAGAGCCATAAAACAGTGTTTTAGGTCACCCAGTTTATTGGCAATGTGCTACAACAACCGCATGTAAGTAATATAACTCCTACTAACACAACCTTCTAATACATCATACCCGCCATAGCCCGGGTACTTTTGACCTTAGTCCTCTTCCTTGAGCCGTACAACGCCTCCCTGGGGTGGTCGGTCTATAGATGAGAGTCGGGCAGATGCAGAGACAAACTGTCCCCAGAGCTCTGTGCCCTGTCTCTGAGGGGGGGTGGCCCAGGAGGGAAGGACGAAGGATATGTGTACCCCTGAAGTGTGTCAGAACCCCAGGAGAAAGTATTAGAAGTCTAGGCCTAGGCCCCTCTCTACCTGCCAGCCCCAGCCACCAATTTGGAAGAAAGGAAGCAAAACTCATCTGGAACTGAGCAGGACGGATGGGCAGCAGTGAGCAGACAGATGTCAAAAGTGAGCGGATAGATGGCACCCAGCCAGCCCATGAGTCTGGGTTTCAAATGTCACCAGGAACTGGGATCCTCCCAGAACACTGCCCCTCTGCTTAAAAGGAAAGAAAAATGAAAACAAAAGCAGGAAGGGAAGGTGGGAACAGGAGGGGCAGGGGGAGGGAAAGAAAACAGTCCAAACCACTGTTCACCCATGAGCTGCATTCAACAAAGGAAAGTTAACTGAATTCTGCAGGAAGCCAGTGCTGGGGGCCAGGGAGCGCACCAGGCAGGTCTAAGGACCCCCGCAAGTCCTCAGGACCCAGTTACTCTCCCTTTGGGACACTGAGCTGCTCACTGGTCCCTTCCTTGGATGAAAAGGGAAACTCTGCTTTGAGCCCCGAGGCCCACCTGTCCCTGTTCCTGCCACACTGGGAAACGCCACATTTACCACAATCACACAGCTGTCTGAGTTCGAAGGCCTGTGGCTCCATGGTGGCCGAGGCCACACTGCCATGCAGGCCCTTCTAATATTCACTCAAGTTGACAGTGGCCCTAGAACACCCCACCTAATCCCTGAGTGCCCTGTCCTGAAAGAACTTGAGCTTAGTGAAGGAGGGACCCTCACACATAGACCTTTAGTATAGGCAGAGACCTAGTTTTTTTTTTTTTTTTTTTTTTTTTCAAGACTGGGGATTGAACTCAGACCCTAGCACTTGCCAGGGAAGCACTTATTCCACTGAGCCATCTCCCCAGCCTGTGTCCTGAGCACACTGTGCATGAATCCTTAGGTCCCTTATCCCTGATGTCATATCCTGGAGCAGCTGGAGGCTGGAAGTTCTGCTCAAAGGCTCAGCGGCCTAGGCTCTATCCAGATTTCAGGGTGAGCTAAATCCTGGCCTCCTGTAGCCTTCAGGTGAGGGCTGAGCACCCCTCTCCCTTGCCTTCTGTCCTCTGCTCCCCACTCCACTCTTTGGGGGCCTGCCTTATCCTGTGCTGCCCCTACCCCTGCCCAGCAAGTCCCTGTTAGCCTGAGTCCTGAGCTCCATAGACCTCTCTGTCTTGCTAATACTGAAGGCCTTCAAAGTATAACTGTGACGTGTTATGATGCATATCATTCCTGCAAGGACAGGAGCAGAGGGGATAGCATGGAAAGAGTTCCTTCTTATCCCCCAGTGATTAAGGGCCCATGGGGGCATTCTGGGGAAAGTGAGGCCTTGAGTGGTCTAAAACAGCCCAAAGCTCCTGTCGTTGACTTCATCAGAAAGTAGAAGAGGAGGAGGAAGAGGGATTTAGGGCACATCCACAGGCCTAGGCCAAGCCTGCCCCATGTTATGCGATGTCAGTGTTCAACACCCTTCCCCTGGCTCCACGTGGGACTCCAGAGCCTGGAATGGCATCCAGGGGTGACAGACAGCAACTCCCTGGCCGGATAGGAGCTGCCCAGGACACACCTCCCCTGGGCAGCTGCTGCCGCACGTAACCACACTCTCAAGGCCCTGCTCTGTGGGAAGGGTGCCAGGCCCTCAGGAGAGCACCCAGGCGAGTCAGGCAGGTGTCTTCCTCTGAAGGAAGACATGGCCCAGTCACGAAGTCATTGTCTCTGTGCCCCACCCTGCCCTCTGTGCCAGCCTTCCTGTGAGGTGCACCAACAAGGGGGAGCTACAGGACCCACATCCCACTCTTGCTCTTTCCTGTTTGCTCACCAGCTGCTTCCTGTGGGCTTCCTGTTTCAGGGAGGAGAGGACACCATCCCAGAGACTATTCATCACCCTGGCTGGCTGCAGGCATGACAATGCTGTCATAGCAGCTGTGTTCAGTTTGCAGCTTCAAGACTCATGGAGAATCAATTGCATCCCAGGCCCCCAAGAAGCACCGTGGGCCACTGGTTGGGATCTTTGGTGCCTTACCTGAAAATGGCTGTTCTTGTTGGGGGCGCTGATATGATACTGTTAGTGGGCACCTGTTGTTCTGAGGGTTTTTTCAGGAACTCTCTGACCCCTCAGAACCCCTCATTTACAAAACTGTCCCCACTATGTGCCCCCTTCCAGAAGATTCTATTTAACCACCCTAAACCTGACCTGGACATGGTGCTGGTCCAGAGGCCAGCATATGGACTCAGGCAGATGAGTGGAGCGGTGTATGCACTGAGGTCTCTTTCTTCTAGAGTCACCGCCTGGGGCTGACTGAAATAGTGGTGTCCGCAGCATGGCCACCTTTCTCCATGCCATCCCCAGCTCAGATAACCCTGGGTGGAGGAGAAAATCACAAAGACAACTCACTAAGCGAGAAGCAAAAGAGCACGCTTCAGCCCCGTCGTGGCTGACACGCACTGCACCCGGCATTCCTGATTCCTGAAGTCAAGAATTCCCCCTTGTGTTTACGCAAGTGTGAGTTAGGTTTCTGTCACAATCAGCTGAAAGAGTCCTGACTAATACGTCTGAGGTAGTGTTCCTCAGATGAAGTGTCCAGAATTGGAGGGAGTCAGCCTTGACTGGCCAGACTCCTTACCAGGGATAGTAAGCCGCTCCGGTGTCCGCTGCACATGACCATCAGTTCATAGCACCCTGACGATGAGAACACTCAAGATGGGCCTAGATGTTCTGTCAGCCATGGGCACGTCATAAGGAGCAAAATTCAACGTGAAGCTGATAGCAAAGGAGTTGAAAAGACAGTCTGCCCTCCATGGCAGTCCTGAGCGCATGCCTGTCTGCACGGCTTTTGCTCTGCTCATCTGTGCAGTAACACATATTGACAGTAAGTGTTCACAACCATAGAATGGCATTACTGTCACTTCTGTTTCTAGTCAAGGTCCTTTTGGAAATATTGAGTGTCAAAGCTTTCTAGGAAATATATACAAAGTGGTGATCAAAAGATGGCAACTTTTTATAATAAAAGACACACTGCCGTTAATTTTCCTCAAAATCCTCCCCTCTCTTTGAAAACACTCATCCCATTGTTCTTTCCACTTCCTGAAGCATCTTCTGAAGTTCTGTTTCATGAATGTCTTTACAAGATGTGATCAAAAATATGGTGACGGTGCTGCCAAGTGCCACAGCACCCTCAACCATTTTGTTCACTCAGTGTGAAACTCGATTCTGGCTGTTCCCCAAAGTAAAAAAGAATATGGAAGGGAAATGTTTTAAGTGGACTCCGGGCACTGAGGCAGCCACAGCAGTATAACTAAAGACATTCATGAAAGAGGAATTCCAGAACTGCTGCAGAAAGTGGCAAGAATGATGGTGTACGTGCGTTCAAATTGAGGGGAATGTTTTGAGGGAGGGATCAGGGTCATAGAGTGCACCCTTTCCTGTAATAAATGTTTAGGTTAAGGTACTCACCTTAATATACATGTAAGGGCATACTTCCCCGCCCGCCTTTTCCCTTCCTGCAGGAGTGGATCTTACATGACCCCACTCCCCCCACCTCTCAGGTGAGGAAATGGAGGCTCCCCAGGAGTTCCACAACTGGGAACAGAATCCAGGATCCAAAGTTCTGGTGTCAGACCAAAGTGCAATGACCCTGCAAGCAGCGTCATTTCAGAATTCACCGCCTGCTGATCCTGTCTGACTGTGGTTACTAGAGGTCCTTTAGCAGGCACAGGACAGCTGAAGGCCTGGGCCCAAGAGGCCGAAGGGCCCTTCTCTCCAGCTGAGGCCATCTATATGAGCCTTCTCAAAACTCAAGAGCTTCCCACAGCTATATTTGAAAAATGTTTCTCTGTACTAGAAACTTGAAAAACAAACACACCCAGAAAAACAGCCATCCTTTTACCAAGCATAGCCCAAAGGGAGCAGGCAGCATCAGGCAGCAAAAGTGTCCTGGGCCAGCAGTCAAAGCTGAGCTTGGGCTTGGCCCTCAACCACCTGGGAAATTCATCATTCATCCCCTCTGTGCTTTTCCTTTCTGTGTGGCTCACCAGGGAAAGGACAGTTGAATCCTTTGCTTGACCTACACCCCAGGCTCCTGCCTTTAGTTCCCTCATCCAAAGGCCCAACCCCTTGGTCAGTGCCTCGCCACACAACAGTAACACAGGCCCATCACTGAGGGCCAGCTTTCCGGAAGTGCTGGGGAGGAGCACGTGAGGCCTGGGGTCCCTGGAGACAGCAGCTTCCAGGCACCACACACTCCTGCTCTTGTCTCTGAGGTGTTGTGGTGCTCAGGACTGGCCGCAGCTTCAAGGTTCCTTCAGACCATGCTCTGACCACAGGAAAGAGTCTGGAGACCGCCATGGCCCTCCAAGGGCTCAAGGAGCAGAGATGTCCTCTCCTGCACCGCCGTGAGTCCCTTCGTGAGCCGACTCACCTTTGCTGCGTCTCTCTGACTCTGCGAACTCTATGCTATGGTTTGGTGTTATCTGCTGCCCCAGAGTGCGTGCCTTGGGGCCTTGGTCCTCAGGGTGGTATGTTGGGTGGGGCATGAAGCCTTTGAGAGATGGGGCCTAAAGAGAGGTCTTTAGGTTATTGGGGGTGCTGTCCTTGGTAGGGAACATCAGGTTGCTGGAGCAAGTTATCACAAGAGTATAAAACCTGGCCTCTTGGTTCAAGATGTGACAGTTTTCTCCTGCCCATGTTCCCAAGAGGCCATGGGGTCCTCACCTGAGCTTGTGCCATGCTGTTTAGACTTTCAGTCTTCCAAACTGTGAGCTAAATTAATTCTATTTCTTTAAAAGTAGCCTGCCTCAAGTATTTCATTATAGAAAAGACAAATGGACTAATATTCCATAGAAACCCAGGATGGCAGAGCTGCAGAAGAAAGCCGACAGGTTTCAGCCTGCTTCTTCCCAATTCATCTTGCACATGGGACAAGCAGGAGCCAGAGGGCAGCAGGAGGAGAGAAATCAGTGGAAGGCAGGGACCAGAACTCTAGCGTACACATGTACAGAAGTTCTCCAGGTAAAATCTCACCCTCACTTTATTCTAGAAGTGTGATTTTAAAATATTTTTATTATTATTCACTTTAAATGAATACAAAATGTTTTAAAAAATTAGAAACAATACAGAATTTCACCAAACAAAATAGTTCAACAATGGTTGCTGTATTGCACGCTATCTTAAAAATAGTTGTTTCAATTACCAGATATAAATATACAAAATTGGTGTTAAAAAAAGTTATAAGAAACTAAAAAGGAGATCTGGGGAGATATCTCTGTGGTCTAAGTGTCTGTCTAGCAAGCCCAAGGACCCTGGTTCGATCCCTAAGCCATGCCTGCCACTGAAACTGGGTGTGGTGACACAAGCCTATAATCCCAGCACTAGGGAGACTGAGACAGGAGGATCACTATGAGGCTGACCTATAGCAAGACCCTGTATCAAATAAATAAATCTTTTAAAAAGAGAAAAAATTAAAAGCAAGAAGAAAAAATCTAAGCATTAGCTGTTCCTTTTTTTTTTTTTTTAATTTAGTGCAGGGTCTACAGGGTCTACAGGGCCTCACTACACAGGTCCAACTTGTAGTGATTCTCCGGTTTTCAACTTCTGTCATCCCTGGGATTATAGGCATGTGCCACCACTCCTACTCTCAGTCATTGTTCCAGCACACCCCAGGAACCAACACGGCACACCAGGGATCAAGCCTGTGACCCCTGCGTCTGCCTAAGCAGACGGGTTAATCCGCTGAGCTATTTGACTGGCCCGGCTCCTTTCAGTGGAAAGGCCCTGAATTCAGCGGAAGCGTGCCTTTTGGGGGGAGGTACATAGGTACATCACCCTCAGCTTCCTCCTCATCACAGTGAGGACAGCAGGACCCTGTAAGGGGACTGGGAGGCAAGGTAATGTGCTCAGGACAGTGCCCGGCACAGTGACGTGCCGCTGGAGCGCCCGTGTTAGTTATCTGTCAGAATAAACGTCCCAAATGTTCAGTCTTCATGTAATAGAAATTGGTCAGCCTCGAAATGGTCCAGAGCTAGCATCCTTTACTGGAGGAGTCTGGCCATTAGGTGCTCAAGAGCTCAGGCTCACTGAGTCCTGTAGTTTTACCAACTCCTAAAACCTTAGCCTTCTGTGTCCAGTCAACAAGTTAAAGAGAGAGGGTGGGGAAAGCCCCCACCCCCACCCTGGGCCCTAAAGCCTCAGTCCAGAGGTATCAACATGTCATCTTGCTCACATTCCATTGGTGAGAGCCAATATCTGGTACAGAGGGAGTTGGGACATGAAGCAACGTCCCACAACAGAGCCTAATATGGAAGGGAAGCACATATTTCATAAACAGCCATCTGAGCTAACAAATCCTCCCCAAACTTGGTGGCTTCAAACAACACTTACTGATTCACAGTTTTGTGAGCCAACAGTTTGGGCCAGGGCCAGCACTGGCTTTCAGCTGGTCCCACTGGGCCGCACTCATGCAGCTCTGGTCAGTGGACAGCTTGGCTGGCCCTGATGGTCCAGGTGGCCTCACACACCTAGTCCCAGCTGTACTCCCAAGCAGGCCCATTGCAAGGCAGCACACTTCCAAGGTAGCAAAGCCAGGATAGCCCAAGGCTTCTTGAGGCCTAGATTTGCAGCCCACATAGCATCTGTACATATGCTCCTCATTTAATGACCAAGTTCTGCTCCTGAAATTAGGTTTTTAAATGAGTTGGTCGCTAAATGAGGAATTGTATATAGTATGGGCATATAGTATTGAGAAAAAGAAAACAGTCAAAGGAAATTTCAACTCGATGACTTTGCTTTTATTTGCATATTCTTGCATGCAGTACTGTAATGTCAAACAGAACACAAAGCTACAGTATAGTATTATATAAACAAGGTGATATAAGGGATGAAGCTCCCAACCTGAAAGGTACCTGGGACAACTTCATGTGCTCTAAAACTGAAGAATGAACTTTAGGAACAAACAGAGGTTAAGAGCAGAATATATTTATTGAGGGAAAGAAAGCTCCTGTCCAAGAGAGGGACAGAAGGGGGACCTGAATAGGTTTCCCCCAAATCTATCTTTTCCAGGGATTTTTATAGAGCAAAACCACGTAGTGAAGTGAGTCTACGGTGGAGAATATGGGAACTCACTAGGTGGGCACAAGGTGGGACAAAACTATGGTCAACCCATAAGACCACAAGCACAATTGCTCAGGTAAAATTAATTAAATCCAGGACCACATGGGGAAGAAAGTCAGGTAGCAAATGAACATGAATATAGATCAGGGGCTTATCCTGGGGGGGTTGAGTTATTGATTCTCCCTGGCTTTCTCAAGGTGATAGCGACCTATTTAGGATATCAGTCCTGGACGTTTACCGTTAGGGAGGTACGCATTTGTCTGATCTCTGGTCTTGAGTTCTGGCCCACAGCGGGAGGGTCTGTCTCTCTCACAGTTGTGAGGTATCTGGCCTTCCATACTGGCTCCTTCTGAGGACCTGGCCCTGTCTGACAGCCTATAATATATCTATCTAACTCAGCTTCCTACAACAAAGGTATACTGTGCAAAAAAAAAAAAAAAAAAAAAAAGAAGAAGGAAAGAAAAAAAGACACTGAGGCTATACAAACAGGACATACAGAACTGTACAAAAGATTATAAGTCCAAGAAGTGAAGTGGGTCATAGGTCTGAGCAGTCATTACATAGGTAGGTCGTTAAACAAAGGATACAAGTATGGCACAGGAATCAAAGATGATATTTCTTCCTTAGTCCCATGTGCCACAGACTTGTCACAGAGCAAGCCTTTCTCTGGGTAGAGTATGGTACTAGCATCTCAAGACATGCAGTTCATTGTGCATGGTCCCTAAATTCACATCAGCTGCTTCTTCCAGGGCTCAAAGAACTACCAATTCATGACAGCACTACAGGAAGAGCTGCGTAGGTGTGACACCCAAGACAGTGCCTGACGTCAACCACTGTGCCCATGGGGGGCTCCTTTCCTGCCCTGGCATCAGGAAACCCACAGGACAGACCTAAAGAATCTAAAGGGTTGAGACCACCACGGGGCACAGAGGATCAAAGAGCAGGTCTCTGATTAACGGCAATGGCGTGCTTAGCCTGAGAAGAGATGGGGAGGCCGGTACAGAGCATTTAACAGCTTCCACACGCTTGCCGTGTCACTGCGCCCTATCTGGAAGTCTGCTGGGTAGCTGTGGTTTAAAGCCATTTTTATTTTGGAAACATCATTCTGTGTCTCTCTCCTTTTCCTTTTTGTACTCTCTCTCCATTTCCTATTTTTCCTTAAAAGAAATGTCACCAGGTTCTCCAATGTATAAACCGCTAAGAGAGGTGACACTCCCCCAGGTGGTTTAAATCTGTACTTTTAATGGAAAACAGTTTCACAAAACTGCAGAAAGCGCTCGAGGGCCCTGAGCTCCCAGCAACAGCAGCTGCGTCCTCTTGCATTTGGTGCAGAATGTCCTTGAATAACTTCAAAAGCATCACACACATTTTAAGGTGACACCCAAATTTTTTTCACTGTGAATTAAATAGTTGGCAGAAAGTGTGATTTGTGGCACATTACAAATATTGCCATTTTAAAATAAAGCTGCTATATCACTCTTTTGAATGTATCTAATACAATCTACATATCCTAACACTTGATCTGCTACCACCTGTTTTATTATTTTTTTAATAGTAGTTAGATACACATAACATAAATTTCACCTGTGGCCAGCTCAGCCCACTCTAGCAGCAGGGCTGGCACAGCATGTGGTGCTGGGGATTGAACCGAGGCCCCTGAGTTTGCCTGAGCTTGCCTAAGCTGTGCTTCAGACCCTACCGAGCTATCTTGCTAACCCATTCGCAGCATTTTTAAACGTGCTGCTTAATAGCATTAATCGTACGTGGCTAATGATTCTGCTAATTCAGCTTCATTGGATTCTGAAATGCCTAGCAGATTTGAGAGTGTGCTCCTGGGTAGGTCTGGGTGGGTCATAGAGGCATGACTTGGGGTCCTGTACACAGTCCCCAAATGCCTATCAGGGCCTATTTTCTTCCTCTGTTCCACAACCACCCCCCTGCACCGTGACTTTCCTGCCTTGGAGCCAGCTGACCAGGGACTGAATTTCTCCAAACCATTAATTAAATGAAACTTTCTCTTCTTTAACTTGTGAGCATTGGTCCAGCAAGGGGAAAGCCAACACCCTGCATTCTCTTAGATGCACAAACACCACTGCCCACTCCACCTCCAGAACCTTTTCCGTCTCGTAAAACTGAAAACTTCACCCATTTAGACAATAGTGCCTGCCCTCCCCTTCCCCAGCCTCTAGCAACCTCCATTCTCTCTGTCTC
Organism: Ctenomys sociabilis; assembly: GCA_004027165.1. Taxonomy (NCBI): domain Eukaryota; kingdom Metazoa; phylum Chordata; class Mammalia; order Rodentia; family Ctenomyidae; genus Ctenomys; species Ctenomys sociabilis. Next base: position 28,828 of record PVKA01001457.1, read on the forward strand.
TATGAATCTGATTATCTGTCTCCTAGTTTTAAATGCACAGACAAGCACTTTAACATACAAATTTAAAACATTTTTACTTTTTCCTTTTACAGTGTGATATAATTTTATGCTTGAATATGTTTTTGGGATTACCTCATCATACTCTTCTGTAATAAATATTAATATATTTAAATGTAATTTTACTTTTTTATTTTATTTATTTTCATTTTATGTGTTTAGTACAGGGTCTCACTGAAGCTCAGACTTAGACTGATCCTCCTCTTTTCAGCCTCTCCAGCACTGGGATTACAGGCATGCACCACCCATTCAGTGGGCAGGGCTGGCACAGCATGAGGGACTGGGGATCGAACCCTGGCCCCTGAGCTTGCCAAAGCAGGTGCTTAGTCTGCTGAGCTATCTCACCAGCCCTATTAATATATATTGAAATCATTTAGGTTTTTATTTTCAATAGGATGAAAATGTTCAGGGACTTGAACATGCTGGACAAGTGCTTTAACACTGAGCCACAGGCTGAAGAGACCACTCAGAGGCATAAGCACCTACCTGGCAAGCACAAGGACTGGAGTTTGATCCCCAGCCCCACATGCAATGCGGTCTGGGCCCCCAGAACTGGGCATGGTGGCACACGCCTGTAATTCCAACACTTGGAAGGTTGAGCCACGAGGATCTCTTTGAGTTTGAAACCATCCTGGGGGTTACAAAAGTAAGCACAAGGCCAGCCCAAATTGCATAGTGAGACCTTGTCTAAAAAACACAAAAGAACTCTGAGCCATACCCCTAGCCATTCTTTCTTTTATTTTGAGACAGCATTTTAATAGGTGGCCTAGGTTGGCCTTGAGTTTGAGATCCTCCTACCTCAGCCTCTCAAGCAAGTAGCTGGACAGACATCTACCACCACCATGCCCAGCAAAGGTTTTAATTTATGGCTACAGTTCTGAGTATTAAAATATTTTATTTTGGATTGAATTATCATTAGAATTACTAGTAGTGTGCCATTGATTTAAATAAATATATGAGACCAAGTTATAAAACTTCAAAAGCTGACTTTATCACAAGTGCATCTTGAACTGAGCTGGACAGGCCTGGCTTCTCTCCAGCAAGGTCATGTGTTGGGTGAGCACAGCCCGACAGCTCTCGCGTGTGGGCTCGTCCTGCTCTTAGTTTTCTGCTTGTATCACAGAGACACTGAGAAGCTCTGGGTGTGCCGGCAGAAGGCCGTGACAAGAGGTCTGCGCCTGCACTGCCTCCCCTGTCCCCTCAGCTACTGAGCTACATGCCTGAAAGTCACAGAGCAAACTGCTATTCAACTTGGATGAAAACCCAAAACTAGAAAACAATCACTTGCCATGTTTTACCCAGTCCCCACAGTTCTTCCTACCATTTTCTGGAAAGAACACCAAAAAGTTCTGCTAAGACTTGTGAAATGATTAATAATCATATTTTCTCCCAAGGGGCACTTGATTTGACCCATTGCTTTCAGACAAGATTAGAAAATCTAAATTTATTAATTGATGTAAGCTTTTGCCAACATAATACATTTTAAAAAATACTGTAATAGTATTGCTTGCTATAAGTGTATATTCACAAGACCTAAGCAGTACATTTAATTGGTGGTAGTTATGAACAATATGTTGTAACTTAAAACATTAAACCAGCCCATGTTGTTAAAGCTGTCAGGCTACTCTATGTCAGAAAAAGTCTGACTTTATAAGTGTTCCAATGAACATTTCCAAGAATCCCCAATACCTATTAATATAAATTTTATAATAAATCTCATAAAATAGTATCTTAAAAGTGTCAGGTCAATATTTATATTCAGATTCAGTATAACTATTTGAACTCTAGCATCTGGTATGGACAATTAATTAAATAAGCTGAAACAATTCCATCAATGTCATTGGCTATTATGATCAGCTTTTGTGTGAACTTAACGAAAGAGGAAGACAAAATGCCTCTAAAAAATCTTGGCTGACACTCAACATATTTTAAGTGAGAGTCAGAGAACATGAAGCATTTTACAAGATTTTACAGGATGAAATGAGATGAAGACTGATTAACTCCGGAATAAGTTCTTTATGGTATTGCTCGGCAAAATAACCACTTTATTAATTAGCGTGTGTAAATATGAAAGACATCACATGACAGTTTCATCTGTACTTTTCTCAGCTGAAGAGCACAGTGCTGGCAGAAAACAAGAGAGTTATACTGGAAGACAGAAGAATTAAAGTTCTTGGACAAAAGTTGTTATTAATTCCACCAGCCCACTCTGCTATGTATCTGGATTCCAAATCCCCATATCTAAAAATGGATTCCACTCCTTAACAAAAATATAAGCCAGCCACGGTGGTGTGTGCTATAACCCCAACACTCGGGAAGCTGAGGTAGGAAGACTACTACAAGTTCCAGTCCATTGTGGGCTACATAGTGAATTCAAGGGAAGTCTGAACTATAGAGTGAGACCAAAAAAAAAAAAAAAAGTGCATGAGGCTTGGCTGTGGTTTGTGTCCTGAGGGTCTATGACTTGCCTTGTTCTTAGAAGGTTCCTTTGTTCAGTGGCCTGGGAGGCAGTGTGGTCTCTGGAAAGGTGGGGAGTCTCTTGCTTTCTTTTTTGTCTTTTTGAGGCAGGGTCTTGCTATGCAGTTCAGGCTGGCCTTGAGGTCACTTGTAGTCCAGGCTGGTCCCAAACTCGAAGTGATCCTCCTGCCTCACCCTCTCCAGCGCTGGGATTACAGGCGCACACCATCTGGCCTGGCTGTAGTCTCTTGTTTTTTTAAGGTAGGAGAAGATTAGAGTAAACTGGGTGCATTCGGAGATCAGCTTTAGGAAGTGTACCACAGAAAACAGAGCCACTTGCCACACCAAGGACATCCCAGCCGCCTCTTCAACCAGCAGCGGTTTGTACTTGGCTTTGAATGCTGCTTCCCCAGGGCACTGAGGTTCACAGCAGAGACCTCAGCTTCTCTACCCACGAGTCTTCATTTCTAGGTCCAGTCCACGCTACCGCCCTAGCGGTACTTCTGCACGCCCTCGGCTCTCGTTTCCTGCCTTCAATCCCCTTCCGGAGGAAGGTCACTCAGGTTGTGACAAGGGCTCACTGTGTCCTGAGCGGAAATTAGGCTCTGTGTTCGGAGTGCTGTGGAGCACAGGACCAGCCCCCGCTGTCAGGAAGTGGAAGCCCTGGTGAGAGACAATAGGGGTGAGCTTCGCTGCCCCCCCCCCACTCGAGTCCTTCACTTACCAGCTCTAAAGCTGGGAGGGGGCTTTATTCCCAGAACAATGAGAAATCCAAATGTTTTGCTTTCTCTGCCTCCAAGGCTGAATCTTGGCCTGCACCAGGCTGGGATGTCAACTACAGGAAGGGCCAAGACGCTGAGTACATCCCCCCCACACTGTTAGCACGTGGCTGAGCGACCACCTACCTGCCTCTTGGAGCGTTCTTACACCCCGAGGGGGTGTGGGTGTCACTGAGTGGCATGCACACTGGAAGGCCCACAGGATGCCCCAGACTTCCACTTCTTCCTGCTGTCTCCTGCCTTCTGCACAGGGTCAGGATCCTCTGTGAACCCATTAGGGAGCGGCTCACCCTCTCCCCGCCTGTGGCCCTGCAGATCTGGGCTCCCCTTCCTTCCTCAGTGGCTTCTTCGCAGCCTGGTCCAGGGAGACAGACACACACACATACACACGCACGCACGCACTCACCCATGCACACCCGGAGGCTGCCCCCCTTTGGGGCTGAAGCCAAGGCCAATGCCAAGTATAAAGCAGAGGAGTGGGGTTCGTTTTTTCACCTTCCTCCAGGCTCTAGGAGCTGTGGTCAGTCACACAGAAGTGCGAGGAACACAGGCACGTTCTCAATCCTAGGTCATCTTTCGTTGCCTCGATGGGGAGAGCCATTGACCAATGGTAAATGGAAATAGCTGCTGTCCAGAGACTCAGGGCAACCTGCCACGGGGGTAGGGTCTGGAAGCTTCCTGTTGGCTCCTCCTTCTGCAGTGGCTGGGACCCCAGAGACGGGGCACTGTCCCAGGCCAGCTCTTTGCTCAGGGTCAGAGGGAAGAACTAGAGCAGGGTGAGAGAAGGAGCTCAAAGGAGCACAGCACCGAGTGGAAGCTGGGCCTAGAGCCAGGCTGGGCTCTGAGGGGAGCCAGTAATGGCCCAAGCCTTTGCCTGCACTACAGGGGTTCAACATGAGCCAACCAAATCCTATGAAAGTTAAAATAAGAATAAAATGAAAAGATAGATAGTGTGTATACTCACAAACACAGAAGTGGAGTCCTCAGGGGAAGGTCATAGGGTTGGATCTGCATTTATTGCACTATTTTTTCTATATCCATTTTGTACATTTAAAAATATATTAAATGTCATTTTAAAGAATCACATGCATAGCATCTCAAAGTGACGTAAGGGAAAGACACTCCCTACCTGAACAATATATGTGATGGGTTTGTGTTCTCTAAACTCAAAGGATGAATTTTAGGACCAGTGGGGGGTTAAGAGCAGGATATAGTTATTGAGAGAAAGAAAGCTTCTGTCCAAGAGAGCAACAGAAGGTGACCAGAGTGGGTTACCAAGGAACCTGTCTTTTCTGGGGCTTTTTATAGAGCGAAATCATGAGGTGAGGTGGGTCTAAGGTAGGAAACTCACAAAATAGGCACGAAGTGGGACAAAACTATGGTCAACCAATAAGACTGCAAGTACCATTGCTCAGGTACTTAACTGGAGATCAAATGGAGAAGCAAGTCACACAGCAAGCAGCATGAATGTGGAGCAGGGGCTTTTTCTGGGCAGGGAGTAGTGACTCTTATGGGTTTCCTTAAGGTGATAGAGACCTATTTAGACTATCAATCCCTGATTCTTATCCTTAGGGAGGCATGTGGATGTCTGTGTTTGATCTTGTGTCTTGAAGTCTGGCCCACAGCTGGAGTCTCTTGTCTCTCGCACAGCCCCAAGGTGTCTTGCCTTCCACACTGGCTCCTTTGAGGGTCCAGCCCTGTCTGTCTGCCTGTAATATTTCTATCTAACTCAGGTGCTTGCAGTAGAAGCTCACTTCATTATAAAAGGTAGATGGGCTAAACCAAGGTAAGGTCTCACTATGTAGTTCAGGCTGGCTTTGAACTCATTCTGTAGCCTTGACAAAACTCACAAAGATTCTCCTAACTCATCCTCCTGAGCGCTGCTGGGATTACAGGTGTGCCATCAAACCAGACTCTCTTTTTAGTGTAGTTCTGTGAGCAGAACCCAAGATGCCACACATGCTAAACACATGTCCTACCCCTGAGCTACAACCCCAGCCTGCTCCTCAGAGGGACAATGAATGTAAGGTGTCTGGAGGTAGTGAGGACCGTCAAGCACAGCAGGCCAGGTCATAGGACATCAAGGTCACATGATGTCATGACAGACAAGAGCTGCTATGTTGTGGCATTGTCTGTGCCCCAGTGTCCCTTGCAGCTCCCCTGACAGCTGCAGGGCCTGGCACGATCCTGCCAGGTCACCCGGCCCAACATGCCCGTAGCTGCAATGCCAGGGAATCAGCAACCAAGTGTGTTTCCAAAACTGGCGACCTCGCTGCATCTGCGTTCTTAGCTTAGGAAGCGTGAGGAAAGGAGAGACTGCCCAGTGGGGTGCAGTGCTTGCGTGGGGAGGCTGCCGGAGACAGGGGCTGCTGCTCCATGGTCAGGAAACAGCCACTGTGCCCACCAGCCTGCAGCTCCCCGTCAGCCCTTCCTTTGCAGTCCGGCTGCCATGCTGGATGTATGATCCGGCCCTGGGAATTGCAACACAGCAAGAGGACCGTGAGCACCTGGGCCAGTGAGGGCACCACATGGGAAGTGTCTGGGGCAGAGGCTCCCCGCAGGGGTGACAGGGCAGCACGTTGCTTTCCGATGAAGGGAGCCACCCGGGAAGCCACTAAAGATCACCGACTCGGATACTTACAATAGCTGAATTCTATGATCTGTAAAATAGAATGCAATAAAGCTGGCAATAAAGACAAAATGAGAGAAAGCAGAAGCCAAGCCTCTGGCTGCCTGGCCCGTTGGCTGCCTGCTCTCCCCTTGGGTCCCCACAGCTCTGCCTTGGCCCCTCTGCCCTCTGTCTCCAGCAATGTGACAAAACTGGGAAAAACATCTTGAAAGAAGGTCCACTGAGGCCAACGGCTCCAGGGGATTCAGTCATGCCCACCGGCAATGTCACTTTTGTGCTATGGCAACACAGTGTGTTGTGATCAGGGTGGGTGGCCGAAGTCAGTTCCTCTCCTGACTGCCAGGAACCCAAGTGGAAGGAGGGGTCAGGGGTCCCAGTGTCCCCTTCAAGGTTACATACCTAGTGCCCTCATGAGGACCCCACCTCCTAAAAGCAAGAACTCCCAAGAGACAGATGGCATCTCCCATGTAGCCAAGCCTTCTCGCTGGGTCGGTCCTGTCCAGCATCCACCCTCAGGGTCATACAGGTTGGGCCAGAAGGGATGGAAAGAGCAGCGGCGGCCTCTGGCTCACGCCATGGGCATCATGCCTCAGCTCCCTGGGGTCCAGGAGCTGCAGTGGCCCCAAGCCCCATCCTCTAGGCCTACTGCACTCATCCTAAGTCACCCAGTGGGACAGCCAGGGCCACCTGCTGCGTGACCCAAAACCCAGCCCCAGCAGAGAAGGAATTAATTAGATAATTAGTCTCTCACCGCCTTGTAACTTTCAACAATGACAAAGCAGAAACAGAAAGGGGAGGTAGCTGGGGCCAAATGATGAAGGCTATTGCTAAAACCACGTCATGAATGGAGCCACAGAAGCAGGTACCCAAATGTAAATAGTACCAATAGTGCCTAACTTGCTCTGTGTAAGCAAATTTTTACAGCAGATTTGTGGATGGTCTGATTTTTTTTAATTTTTGGTATCAGGAATCAAACCTATGGATCCTGCTCTTCCCAGGTAGGCACTGGGCTAAATTTCTCTTTATTTGTTTGTACATTTTAAAATTTTCTACAATGAACATGCTTCAAAAAAAAAAAAATCATTTAAAGAATATAGAAAAGCACAAAAGATGTTACTATAAAAGCATGTCACAGGCCCCTAAAATGAAGAAAGATCATACTTTCTTTGGTTCTCGCTACGCAGCTCAGACTCATAGTGACCCTCCCAGTGCTGGGGTCACAGGCATTGTGCTGCCACGCCTGGTGTCGGTGGCCAGCACAGCACGCCTGGCGTTGCAGGACCAGCACGGCGTATGGTACCGGGGATCGAACTCAGGTCCTTATGCTTGTCAGGCAGGTGCTTAGATCATTGAGCTACCTCCTCAGCCCCAGAAAGATCATACTTTGATTTTATTTTCTTAAAACGACTCACCAAGCCAGTCAAGGGACAGAGGGCTCCTTGGTCAGATCACTGCCTCACTGGCCCCGTACCACATGGTCCTGCTGCTGTCCCCACTTGTAGGTGATAATGGTGGCAGGGATGAGCCAGCGGTGGCCTAGCAGGAGTTGCCATCCTGTCCTTGGCTGCCAAACTACCAGCATAGTGAGACTCAGCCCCTCTGCACACCACCTGAGCTCCACGTGATATTACCGCCTTCTCAGTCCTCTCCTGTATCCCTCGCCAGCCTCCGTCTCTCTCTGTGCAGACACACTTGTCTCTGTGGTGTGTCCCTCCACCTCTGCCTGGGCTTCTCTTCCCACCTCCTCTCCCCTCTCTGAGGCCACCCCAAGCACCACCACCTTGAAGGCCCCTTGCTCCCAGGATGGAGCCTCCCAGAGCCCATGGTCAGTGTCGCACTTGTCCTGGTAGGTCCTGGCTCCCATGGCAGGTAGGAACAAATACAGAGAAGCCTCAGCCCCAGAGAGGAGCTGGAGTTCCTTAGATCTGAATTTCCATTGGGCTGGGGACTCTTGAGGAAAAAGGTCTCTGCTCTTAAGTCCCAGTGCTACGTGGTGGCACCACCGCCCCTGCCCCCTATGACAGGAGTTCTGCCAGCGTCTGAAGAAGTCAGCTGTGGGCAAGGTAGGATTGGAGGTACTCACTCATAATCCCAGCACTTGAGAGGTTGAGGCAGGAGAATCACAAGTTCAAGGCCAGCCTGGGCTACATGGTGATTTCAAGGCCAGCCTGGGCTATATAGCGAGACCCTGTCTCAAAAAACACATCCCCCCCAAAAGAATTCAAATCTGATGCAGGAGAGGGGGCACGGCAAGCTCCCTGGAAGGTGGTAGGAGATGAGCACCACAGGACAGGGCCTTCTTGTCCCTTTGTCCCAGCTGGGCTGGCTGAGACAGTGGCCAAAGGCAGCAGGTGCTGCCTCCCTGGGGCTCAGCACCTGGAGCGCTCTGCGCTCAGCAGCACCCCCTTCATTGCACCTGTTCAGTTAACCAAGTGCCCTTGTCTCAACAGCCCTTGAAGCGTGATGTCTCTGAAATTCTGCATCCCTGCTGCTCCACCTGTCAGCTGTGCTGCGAATTAATTACACAGCAGATGAGGTGCACTCGGTGATCATCTGCTGGGAGGGGCTTGTTTTGAGGGGCCCAGTTTCATCTTACAGGGCTGCTGGCTTGCTTGCCAGGGTTCCACACAGGTAACTGTTGCTCCACCCCCCACTGTGTCGCTTCCAACACCCTCCTGAGGTGTGTGTAAGCAGAGGCGCGCAACTGCAAGCGTGTGTGTTTGACACAGGCAGGTGTGAGCACGTGCACGAGCCCTGAGCACCCACCTCAGAAGCACCCTCCCTAGATGACCTGGGAGGACCCATGCTCCTGTGACTTTGCTGCACAGGGGAACCAGAGAAGCTGCACTCGAGTCCAGAAAAGACAGACTGTGCCTACTCTGCTGAACTCCCTGGATGAAGACAACCAGGACCTTGTCATTTCCCCACTGGAGACTCTGGCAGCCTGGGCCCGGGAGGACATGGAAGCCCCGTGGCCTAGGACCTTGGAGTACAGCCTCAGTGCTGTGCAGTGTGGGGGTCCTGGGATGGCTGGATGGAGGGGGCACTGTGAGCCCTGGGGTCTAGGATGCGGTTCCCCCAAGAGGCCATGCGACCTTGGAAAATCCCCCACTCTTTCGCCCCTCCTGGTCTTGGACCTGCTTCCAACTTTGCCAAATGAGAGTTGCCTGTGCCATTTTGTAGACACCTCTTGCCCACCAGGCTCTAGGGGAACAGGGGAGGCTGGAGGCAGCTGGGGCCTCTGGGTGGGAATCTCAGATTCCTTAAGGGTCTGAACTGGAAACAACTGAGCTTAGGTCCTAGCTGAAGCCCCACATGCCTCGAGGCAGAGAACTCACTAGCTCGGAGCAGGTCAAGGCAGGCTACCTGAAGAGTGGGCCTGCTGAGGTAGGTGGAGGTGGGGATTGAACTGTGGTATCCTGCGCCTGTGAGCAGGCACTTAAACAACTGAGCTAACTGGCAGGACAAGGGGAATTTGACAGAAACAGAGCTATCAGGGCCTGGGGTGGCGTTGAGTGCAGTCCCTTGGTGGTGAGAGTTTGTCTCCTTCCCTTCAGCTACAAGCAGGGCACCCCTGTCCCTCCTTCCTCCCTGAGTACCTGCCCTGTCCCAGCTCCAGTCTAATCACACTGGGAGGTGGTGGCTGGTGTAGCACAGAGGAAGCTCTGGGAGCTGTCAAGACGCAGGCAGACCCGCCCCCACCTCAGGGACATCTGCACAGGAAGCCCCCCAGCCTATTCCTAGGGGACACCACGTCATCTCCATGCCTGCTCCAGTCACTGGTCTGTCTCCCCTGCGAGGTCGTAGTCCTGGTGCAACATAGAGGCCCAGTGAGTCCTGAATGGATAAATGAGTGAAGGGAACCCATGTGGCTTTTCACAGGCAGTGAACTTGACCCCAAATCCAAAAGAAAAGACCTGGTGCTTTTTGAGAAGATTCTCACTATGTAACCCAGGCTAACCTTGAACTTGGGACAATCCTCCTGCCACTGCATCCTGAGGGTGGGATTGTAGACATGTGCCCAGCAAAGACTGAGTGTTGGTGAACAGAAAAGGAAGGGGGCTCTAGGGAAAGAGCCTCAGCTCCTCCAAGAGGCCTGGGGCTTGACCAGCCTGGTTGGTCAAGCAGTGAAAAAGCAGGGTGGTAGAAAAGAAAAGGATAGGAGGGAAGGATATACAGGACTGAACATTGGCTTGATCAGGTGCCACCATTCACCAATTCCACCATTGCCTCCTAAGGCAAACATAGCTGTTCAGTAAACCTTGAACACTGGGACAGATACGGCTGGAAACCTATCTGTGGGACAGGTGTCCAAATCCTCGTTCCTCTGCGCATGTGCTGTGTGACCTCAGGTGGGTTACTGATCCTCTCTGGAGCAAAGCTTTCTCAACTCTAAAATGGGGATTCCCCAGAGCCCCTTCCTCAGAGAGACTCAGTAAGGGTTAAATGAGATAACAGAATCCATTGGCCTGGCATGGGGAAGGGCTGGGGGTGGAATGTACAATAATTTAAGCAAAAGAATCAAATCTGTTCTCTCACTGGCTAGAGACCATTGTTGGCCTGAATCTGGAAGTGCACACAGTCTGCTTACAAGCTCTAGACCTGCCTTGGACTAAAAATCCCTGGGGGTCCCTGAGCCTGCATTTTGCATTTATCAGCATGCTTTGCCCACTTCTCTCCAGGCCCATGTGAGACTTTGTTCAGACTACAAAACCCAACTGATGGCTCTCAGCCCTGCCACTAAATACCAGTACCTCACATTGGCAACTGGCAGAAGGGTAGCATGCACTTATAACACTGTCTCAGAGACAGCCTGGTGGCCTCTTCACGTTCTTCTGTGTCCATGTCCTGCAGCCAAGCCACCTGCCTACGGCTGTGCAGGTAGCATACCCTGGAGCCTGTGAGAGTAATGCCAGCCCTGGAATTTTTCAGTGCACAACCTGAGCAGATGTACATGGGGGTCTTGTCCTCAAACCCCACAGCAATTCACATTGTGATCCTTGTGAATAAGACTCTTAGGGACAGCTGTGTAAGCACGAGACACAGGTAGCTCCAACTGATCACAGATGTGCTCTTTTGGAATACTCCTTGGCATTTAAAATAAAATTCTGGGGCGAAGAAAGTGATCTTCACCCCAGCCAGCTAGGAAAGGGAAGAGGACACAGTAGAAGTTCTGGAATATGCACGTAGGGCTCCCTTTCTGGACCGAGGCTCAGCTTGAGGATGCACCCTCAGTGACACTCCAAGGTGGCTGATGATAGGGGCCAAGGAGCAGCCCAGTTTCGCCCCAAATTCTCCCACATGTCCAGAGCACCAGCAGAGTCTCCCCAGAAAACGACGCTTTCCCTTCTGACTGTCCTGTCTGTGAGGCACTTTCCGCCCTGGAGCTTGTGTCATTGGGAAGCAGTATCCACACATTCTTAATAATGTCACTGGAAATGTCAGTGGAGACACGATGGCTTCAGAAAAGCCACATAGGGGGCCTGGGAGATGGCTCAGTGGAATAAGCGCTTCCCTAGAAAAGCCACATAGAAATAAACAGCAAGGAGGACGATTTTTATTGCATCTCCCCACTGATTCGCCCCAAATTCTCCCACATGTCCAGAGCACCAGCAGAGTCTCCCCAGAAAACGACGCTTTCCCTTCTGACTGTCCTGTCTGTGAGGCACTTTCCGCCCTGGAGCTTGTGTCATTGGGAAGCAGTATCCACACATTCTTAATAATGTCACTGGAAATGCCAGTGGAGACACGATGGCTTCAGAAAAGCCACATAGGGGGCCTGGGAGATGGCTCAGTGGAATAAGCGCTTCCCTAGAAAAGCCACATAGAAATAAACAGCAAGGAGGACGATTTTTATTGCATCTCCCCACTGAGTATGGGATGAGGGGCTGCGAGAGAGCACCTCTCATGCTCACAGAACGGATCAGTTCTGTCCGTGGGAGAGGAGAGGCTTGTGTTCACCTGTGCAGGCTGAGGAGGCTGGGTCAGTAAGGATAAGCCACCTGCTTGATCCTCCACACGGCACTGTCCCCTCCCAAGTCCCCTCTGCCACATGCCCTGGATGATGTGCATGTACAGGGGAATACAGTGGCCAGGAGGAGGTGAGCCGGGTCTCCTGCAGCCTCTGCTGGCCAGGCTGCACCCTAGCATTTTCCCACAGAGAGAGGGGTCCTGTTGGCAGTAACAGTTGAGTTTATGACTTCCTCTAGGGTGCCCAGCAAGGGTCCACTTCCCAGCCTTCCTGGTGACAAGGTGCGGCCAGTGCCCGAGCTCCGTCCATGGCCAGCAGAATCTGGGTGGCAGTGATGAGCGCCAGCTCTCGGTCTGGGCACTCGTTGTCAACTTGGCACATCTAACAGGGATTGGGCACAGTCTGCACAAAGCAGGGCAGAGTCAGGCCACATCAAGTTGTGCCACTGTGAGCTGGGGGTCTGGGATTAGAAGCTATTCTTTTATAGGGCAGATGGGCCACTGTAACTCCGGACTTTCAGTTAGCCAGACGTGACCACAGTGCCCTGGAGGGGGCATCACAGTCCCAGAACTGCCTATGGTCCACAGAGATGGCTCAGGTCAGGTAGGGAAGCCAGCCAAGCTGCAGGGTGATACCACGCCTACCTGTGGCCTGCTGGGTTTCTCCCACATCCCCTTCCAGAGCCCAGGGCTGTACTTCCCACTGCACCTATGCATTTGTTACTAAGAAAGAGAAAGAAGCAAAACACACTGAGGGTGTTTTAGGCGATTCTAAGTGTTCCCACCTGTACACGTCTTCAGCCGTGACAAATCACCTGTGAAAGGGTTACAGCACTCAGAGTCCCATGAGCTCGGAGCTCATCCATTCGGTGCCTGCAAACAACCTGACGCCCGGGTCACAAAGATGGAGATGGTCTATGAAAAGGTATTAGTGGCATGGACTCTGCTGGCACACCTATACGCGTTGATTCCAAAAAGCTGAGGCAAAAATTGATGTAAGAAAACAAAAGAATCAGCTGAGCGTGACTGTGCACATCCACGCTCTCAGCATTCAGGAGGCTGAGGCAGGAGGATCACGATGAGTTTAAGACTGGTCTGGAGAACATAGTGAGTTCAAGGACAGTTGGAACTACGTAGTGAGCCCTCATCTTAATATATATAAATGAAAGAGAAGAACCAGAGAACCCAAATCAGTGAAAAAGAAGGATAAAGGCGGGGAACATAGAGCTCATGCTTCCAAGATGTGCTGCAGCAGAGGACAAGACAGCCTGAGTGTAGGGGCAAAACAGAGACCCTAGAGGCCAGCGCTGCATGCGTGACTGGTCGCAGACTGGTCGCAGATTTAGAGCTGGGTGTCCAGGCAATTTGCAGCCCACCGTTCTCTGGGTGGGTGTTCATTAAGCGCCTCCTCCCCAACTCTGTCCACCTGGGAGGAAGAAAAGCGTAGCTATCTTATTAGCAGATACAGCCCCAGCACTCATTACAATGCCTGGCACAAACGTGAAACTCAGCAAACATGGATTTGAAGGAAGGAAGAGGGGAGACAGGCAGGTTTCTTGATCCTTCCGGCGCAAGTGGGATCTTTGAGCAGGCTCAGACTTCCAACAACCTCTGAGCAGCCTAATCTCCGGTCTTTTAAATGTGCAAGCTGGCATATCCTGCTCTGTTCCCTTCACCACTCTAGCTCCAGAAGGAGGCTGTACCTATTACAAAGGTGGCCTTGGGTACTGCCGGCTCTGGCTGGCAGGAGTGAGGGATGACATCACCAGGTCTGCACTTCCGCTCCCATGAGGATGGGCCTTGCAGTGTCTTCCAGCCGCCGTGCAGACCGCTCCCTTCTGCTGGCCTCCAGGCCCCCAGCTCTGGGGCTGTCTGGCTTGGTTCTGCTGGCGTCTGCTGGCAGCCTAGGACGTCTTGGGTGAGAAGAGGTGGTCCCCGCGCTCAGTCCCTGCAGAGAAAGTCCTGGGCCTGGACAGCTGAATTCTATGATGGTTTCCTCAAAGACATTCCTGCCCGCCAAGAGCACCAAGCCTGCTCGTTCCAGACAGAAGCTTTCTTTATTGAAATGAGAAGGGCAGGCAAGTTTTTCACTTTGCATTTTGGCAACCATTTCTGCCCTGGGCTGTATGCTTTGCCGTCTCCAGGGAGCTCCCTGGGGTGACAGAGCCAGGAATACGCAGTTTCCCTCAGGGTTGAGCTCACCCAGCCGGCCTGTTGTCTCAATAATAAAAACGCCATCAGGGTTTGCCGGACATTCCTACTTGTCCTTAAGCCCTTTTGCTTGCTGCTCCCTACCTTCCCTCCTGTTGGGTTCACCACACCCCTGTCAAGGACTCTGGGGGACTTGACACCCTCCAGGGCTCTGCAGGGGAGAGGACCTGGGAGGCACGGGGGAGTGGGGGGGTGGATGGGACCCCCCAGCTCTTCCGGCCACATCATTTCGATAGCCTCCTGTACAACACACTTATATTTCTAGTCTCCTCTTTGTCTTATCTCTTTGGGAACCATCTCTATCATATGCAAAACACCTCATGAACTCACCAGGGCAGAGCAGAAACAGGCTATGTGTTAGGAAAACAAAAAAGACTTGTCCCTGTTCAAGCCCAATAAAGGAAGGCAGGAACATACTGTACTCATTTCCTGGGGTTCATGAAAAGTTACTGCAAGCAAATGCTCACACCTGCAGTCACTCACTGTCACCACAGACGCTGGAAGGGAGAAGTCTAAAAGCAAGGCGTCCACGAGGCTGTGCATCCCTGAAGGCTCCAGAAAGAGTGGCTCCTGCTGGTGCCTGTCCCGAGTGGCTGCAAGCACGCCTTGGCTCAGGGCTGTACCACCCCAGCTCCCTCTGCCTTCCCCAGGCGGTGCACGGCTCCCTCTCCTTTCTGCCACCGGCAACACTGCATCCACAGCCAGTCTGGATAACCCAGCATGACCTCCAGTCCAGGTCCTGGGTTTGTTCCACTTCAAAAGATCCTTTGTCCCAATAAGGTCACCTTCCCAGGTCCCAGGGATGAGGACAGGGATGTATCTTTTAGGGGTCAGAGGACAGACACAGCAGGAGGCCTCTCTCCTCGCTCAGCCCAAGGAGGGAAGCCAGGGAATTGGTGCAGAGGGGGACATGAACCATCCTGGCAGGTTGGAAGCCACATGCTTGAATTTTAGGAAAGCAAGACACCCCCTTCCCAGCCTCCTCTGCCCACGCAGCGACCATCTCAAATGGCTGCCACCGAGGGCCCCCAGAACTGTCCTCCTGAGCCTCAGCACTTATTCTGCACCATTTCCTGAGCCCTACTCAATGCCAAGGACCTGACAATGGAGGTGACCCAGACCAGGGTCCTGAGTTCACACTTCACCCCCAGCCCATCCTCAGCTAGGGCAGCACAAAGGAGTGGGGGGTGATCCTCTGCCCTGAGCTGCAGCCCTGACTTGAACACTAGGAAGACCCAGGCACACAGTGGAGGGGCAGGTGAGACCTGACAGGTCCCCAGGAGAGCCTGGAGGAGATGGGGTCCAGGGAGATGGGAGCAGGATGCACAGCTGACCTCCCTGCCCTCGGAGGGACGCCCACTCCAGAGCAGCACATCAGGGTCGCCTGTCTTCCCTTCCTAGCCCCACACTGCAGGGACCACTTATCTAGCCCCTTCCTACCCAGCCTCCCTGCAGCCCCAGGGCATTGCCCCACTAGAAAACCAAAGTCCCTCTACCCTGTCTACTGTTTCCGGGAGACACTGGGAGGGAGAGATTATCTGTCCCTGCCAGTCTGTGCCAAGCCCACCTCCTCCAGCACCCATCTGCGTAGCCAAACTCAGGGGTCACGTGACACGGCAGCTCAAAGCCCCTGCCTCTAAGCCTTGGTTCCCTTCTCTGGATTCTGAGAATTTCAACCAGATTTTCAGAGCAAAGGATCTCCACAGATCATGGCCAGGAACTAGTTAGCTGCTCCTATTTTAATGACTGGATTTTATCACTCCCCTATCATTCTAAGAAGATAGCTGCACTCATTTCTATATATTATCCATCCTTTTTTTCTGTACTGGGGCTTAAGCCTGCCCATTGTGTTGAGCTACATCCCTTTCCCATTCTTTATTTTTTATTTTATTTTGAGACAGAATCTCCCTAAGTTTCTAAATTGCTCGGGGTGGACTCAAACTTGTGTTCTTCCTGCCTCAGCTTCCCAGAGGGCTGAGGTCACAGGCATGTGCCGCTATGCCTAGTAGTGAATAAGTATTTTTGCAGACCTGTTCACACAAGTGTTTACATGCAGGGCTGCTCTGCAAAAGCTAAAAGCTTCCTGGAGCCCCTGTCTCTGACTCCTGAAATCTTCGCATTCTTTCTCAGCTTCAGCTCCCAGCAGAGCAGGCAAAATTGCCCCAGAAAGCTTTACATCTGCTGCATCAGAAACCCAGCGGCTTTTTTTATGACTGGTGGCTGTGGCTTTACAGTGACTCAGATCATCTTCAGAACCTTCAAATATAATCCCTCAGATCAACCAAAATATGTGATAGGAAATGATGCAGCACTAAATTGATCCAATATTTTATACCAGATGTTTAAGCAGGCAAAGAAGTGCACTAGAGAAAATATATAGGAAACATCCAGCCGTGGAATTCGCTTTGCCAAGTGGAAATGGTTTCCTGCCCAAGGCTCCCTCAGCATCGCAGGGGAGGGGACACAAGGTAAGCAACAGCTGAAGCTCCAGGAGGCCAGAACCCCTGGGGACTCAGATAGGATCTCTGGCAGGAAATGAATGGGCTGCTTCATAAAGGTGCAGTTTGCTCAGAGCCAAGCTAATTGAGCAGCAGAGATGCGTCCAGTTATTGGACACAGCAGGCCCTGCTGCCAGGCCTCGGCTCCTGATGGTGCCTCACACCCAGGGCCCCTGGATCGAGCCTTTCTAAACTGTCATTTTCTGACTGTTGTCCATAGCTCCCAGAGAGGCCACAGCTGCAGGACGTGTGTCCAGTTCATGAGACAGCACAGGGCTTGGCAGGCCCTCTGGCCTTCCAGTCTGTGTGGGCTGCTTTCTCTGGACCTTTAGGGCAGTTGAGTCTGAATAGAGGCTGGAAGGACAGAGGGGTCAGGGGACATTATGAGACCCTCCTGCCACCCTCTGTCTTCATTGAGGTGCTGTAGGCCTGGCTGTGCCTCCTTTCCTTGCCACAGTTGCTGTCCCTAAGCAGCCAAGGGCCTTCCTTAGTCATAGAGCCATATTTTCTCATAAGGGACCCCTTCAACTTGGCCTGCTCTTCTTCTCATTCCTGCTCCCTCTCCTTTTCTTGCCATAAATGTAGCACAGGGCTGATGTTAAAACCACAGCCAAGACTCACCCCCCAAGCTCCTGAGGCTCGCCAGGTGAAGCTGGGAAGGCTGGAGGGTCCATGGGAATGCCACACAAGGTGCCAGGAGACACTGAGGAATGAGCAGCAAATTCGAGGCATGCACAAGTCAAGCCTGAGCTCTACGGTCTATAGTGGGCAAATGAAACCCCATGGAACCCCATAGCAGATGCCCTTGGCCCTGCGCCTTAGCAAGGAGTCCCCGACCTCAACAGGTCATGAGCAGGGGCTGTTCTCTCACTGTAACTTACACGGGGAGGGGAAACCCCAGTGTTTTTTGCAAATGAAGGTTGACAAAGACATACCACAGCTATAGCTGGCACAGCTGGGTTCTTTTTCACCCTTCCTAGAAGCTCTGAGGCCTACCTGGCAAACCCACTGTTCCAGCCTTGCTCTGTGACTTGGAATGGCTGTGGACCTACAGTGTTGCCCCGCACTTCCTGTTCCGCACTCTCATAGCTACAAGGAGAGGGCACAACAGAACCAACACCCGGACCAAGTCCCTTGCCTGACCAAGAATGAGACTGGAAATGGCCCTGGAGAAGAAAGTGAGGAGGCAGGAGAGACAGCAGCAGCAGCAGCAGCGCTGATGTCCACACAGGGAGGAAGGGTGTGGCCAGGAGCAGCCCCGGTGCTGGGAAAGCAACCAGCTCGCCTCCACTCTTCTGCCTTCACCACGTGATGCCAAGTCCCTGCCACCTCACGGGCTCCACCAGGCCACCCCACAGGCTACTCCTTGGGTTACATTGGATCCACCCCTTCAGTCTCCTCCTTGCTCTGAGCAACACCACCCAGCACAGGCATCACAAACATACTAATAAAAATTGAAAGGTTTGAAAAAGCCCAAGAGGCCCATTCTCTCTTAGATAACAGAACTTGGGGGTGAACGTATGCTTCTGTTCAGTTGTCTGATCTGTCTGCCTCCGCTGGCTCCCAGCACCCTCCTGCTATCTCTGCAGTGTCTGCGGCAACTCCAGCTCCAGCCTGCTTTGGTTCCTAACCTCACTTCTCCTCCCCCATCCATTTCTGCAGCCTTGCCAGAGGCCTACTTTGATTATTAATTCATTTTTCAAAGATCATTCCTGTGTTTATTTTGTTTCATTATTCATGCCCTTTTATTAGTGTGTTGGCTGGCTTTAAACTCATAGCAATTGATCTGTCTCAGCCACCCCAGTGCTGAGATGATAGGCCTGTACCACCTCTCCCAGCTCTATTTCCCTTACATTTAGCCTTCTGTGTTTCTTTTTTTTTTTTTTTTTTTTTTTTTTTTTTTTTTTTTTTTTTTTTTTTTTTTTTTTTTTTTTTTTTTTTTTTTTTTTTTTTTTTTTTTTTTTTTTTTTTTTTTTTTTTTTTTTTTTTTTTTTTTTTTTTTTTTTTTTTTTTTTTTTTTTTTTTTTTTTTTTTTGGTGGTACCAGGGATCAAACTCAGGACCTTGCACTTGCCAGGCAAGCAATTACTCTACTGAGCTATCTCCTCAGCCCCTATTTTTTATTTCTTAATAAAAGTTTATTGGCAGAGAACAGCCACTTCTGTCACCACTGTTGCAGTCCAGGTGGGCCACCTGGAAATGCCCAGAGATTATAGGGAATGCCAGTGCAAGGAAAGGTCCAAAACAGCATAACAACAAGAGCCATCATGTAGCAAGTTAAGTACACTAATGTTGGGCTTGGGGACAAACACATATAGAATCAAAAGAAGCAGATGGGTGGGGCCACCCCTGTTCTCTCTCTCTCTGTCTCTCTTTTTCTCTCTCCCTCTCTCTGTTTGATATCACTGTTTTTCTTTTATTTTTTTTTCTTTCTCTCTCTCTCTGTCTCTTTGCTAAATGGCTCAGGAGAACTCAAGCCACAGAAAACTAACACCGTCCCCCAAACCTAGAGGCCAAGTGCAGATGATCCCTGCTTGCTTCATTCTTTCTCTTCTGCCTTCTTCTCCAGCTTCCCAAAGCTGGAGTGATCATCCTTTGTTTCCCAGTCTTGCTTCTGCTTGCTTTTCAATTAGCTTTGTCTTTTCCACTATTATTCTTAAATTTCCCCACCGCTAGGTGAAACCGCTCTGCCAAGGGGAAGCACTTTACATACAAGCACCCAATGGATGATCAGTTCTGTTACCTAATTGTAGATTTTTGTTCCTATGGTTTAAGGAACATTAAATTAATAATGACCATGATTTGTCACTTTCTAAATACGTAGTGCCTGATGTAATTATTAATGCTAAGTGCACTAATAATACTTTAGTTAGGGTGTTGTATCCGCTGTAATCTGTTGTACTCTCTGTAACAATACTGGGAAGCTCTGGGAGAATAATCTAATCATAGCCCAGCAGCAAAAAGTGAGGGCTAAGCTAAACAGTTACCAACATCTCACTCTTAAGTAATCAGAAAGGTAGGATTTGGGGACAGACACACACCAAGAGACTCTGACACACAGAACGTATATCCCTGAAGAACAGACTTTTTCTAGAGAGGCCTTGATACTAGTGACATGCCTCCTTACGACAAAAACTGTCAAAGATCTACACAGAAAACAAAATTAAAAATGTTGAAATAAAAAATGACAAGTTGAAGAAGCAAAACACAGTGTCTGACTTCCAGCCCATCCAGAAGAAGTCCAAAAACAAGACAGAAGATGGAAGTCACACACCTGAAATTTCTCAAATGATAGCTAAAGTAAAGAAACAGACCCATGAGACTATAGAGGAAATCAGATCACATCTAATCTCTCAGGTGGAAAAATAAAGACAACTAAGAAGGAACTACTCAGTAAATCTAGAGTAAAAATAGATTAAAAAAAAAATAGAAGATGAAAGAAAAGTGAAGGAAACTGTGAGATATGGATATAGGAAAAAAATTGAATGCATGAAATGGATTCAAATAAATATTCAGGAAACTAAAAATTCTATTGAAAGTTAAGAAAAGTGCTTCAGTAAAAATGAAGATAGACTTTCAGACCTTGAAGACAGGATCATGGCTAGCAATCATGAATTGAAAGATCTCTTAAAGATAACAAGGCATCAAGAAATAATCCAACAGCTTCAAGATGATGCAAAGAAAAATAAAATAGGATTGATAGGTGTCAATGAAAAAGCAGGAACTAACACAGATGAAACAAAAAGACTATTACAGAAGTAACAGCAGAAAATTTCCCAGTCACGGGTACAGAATGTAATGTACAGATGAGTGAGGCATATATAACTCCAATTATCCATTACCAAAATAAATCTATACCCAGACATGTGATGATCAAGATCTCAAACATTCAACACAAGAACAAAATATTAAAAGCTGTTAGAGAAAAGAAACAGATCATCTATAAAGGAAAACCCATCAGAATAGTGGCAGAGTTCTCAACACATGCCCTCTAATTAAGAAGAACTTGGAATGAAGTATTTCAAGTCCTGAAAGAAAACAATTTAAGATCCAGACTGATGTACCCTGAAAAACTGTCTTTCAAAATTAATGAAGAAATAAGACACTTCCATGACAAAGAACAACTGAAAAATTCATGACTACCAAACGAATCCTACAAATATACTGAGAGATATTCTAGACAGAAATAAAAATGACCACAATTACAAAAACAAGAAACTAGCAGACAGGGCAAGCAATTAAACAGAGAGAAAAATCAGGGTACTAGGAATGGGAAAACAACATGGCAAAAAGATAGGCCAATACATACCAGTTATAACTATCAATGTAAATGCACTCAATTCACCAATAAAAAGAAAAGTGTAGCAGAAAGGATCAAGAAACAAAGTCCAACAATATGCTGCATACAAGAAACACATTTTTTTCTCATGCAGATCCAATTTAAGAAACACATTTAACTCAAAAAGAAATTCATAGAGTAAAAGTCAAAGAATAAAAACAATACTCCATGCAACAGGAACCCAGAAAAAGGAGACATTACCTCCATTTGCAGACAATGTGAACTTCAAACCAAGAATGATCAAAAGAGATACAGAAGGTCATCACATACTTGTTAGGGAAAAATGTCAAGAGGAAGACATGACATAAATATGTGTGCATCAGAAATGGGAGCACCCAACTATGTAAGACAAATATTAATAGACATAAAAATCAAATAACAACACAATCATAAGGGAAGACCTTAACACCTTATTGTCACAAAGAGATAGATTGACTAGACAAATAAACAAAGAAATATCAGAACTAAACTAAGCTTGTGAACAAGTGGACTTAGTAGACATTTACAGAGTGCATCAAAGTATACATTCTTCTCAGCTGCACATGGAACAGTGTATAAAACAGGCCATATAGTAGTCCACAGAACTGCTGAAGTAAACACAAAGGAACTGAAATTATCCCATGCATATTGTCTGACCATACTGCAATGAAATTAGAAATTAATGCCATAAGAAACCACAAACTCCATAAACACATGTGAATTGAGTGGCATTCTTCTGAACAACCAATGGGTCATAGATGAAATTTAAAAAGAAATTAAACAATATCTACAAATAAACAGAAATGAAGATACAGCATACTAGAATCTAGGCGACTTAATAAAACAGTCCTAGGAGGGAAATTTACAGTGGTGAAGTTTTGCATCAGGAAAACAGGACAAGCCCAAATAATCTAATGTTGGCTTCAAGATTCTAGAAAAATAAGAATAAGTCAATCCCAAAGCCCAAAAGAACAAGTCTTCCCAAAGGAGGAAATTATAAAGATCAGAGCAGAAGTTAGCACAGTGAAAAGTAAGAAAACAATACAAAGAATTAATGAATTGAAGAGCTGGTTCTTTGAAAGAGTAAATAAAATTGATAAACCCTGAGTCAACCTTATCAAAAAAAGATTCATGCACTTGAATGACTGAGACAGTTATCAATACCTACTTCAGAAATCTTTACCCTTATAAGATGAAAAAAAAAAAGAAAAGAAAAAAGGACAGATTCTGTGATATGTACGAATTACCAAAGCTGAATCAGGAAGATATAAAAATTCTGAATAACACAATATTAGTTAATAAAATTGAAAACATAATTAACAACTTACCAACAAAATAATTTCAGGTCCTGATGAATTCACTGACAAATTCTACAAGAAATTTAGAGAATATTTAATGTAAATACTTCTCAAACTCTTTAACAAAACTGAAAAAGACGCAATACTACCTAACTCATTTTTGGAAGCAAGTAATACCCTACTACCAACACCAGGAAAAGATGCAATCAAAGAAGAGAACTACAGGCCAATCTCCTAAATAAACATAGGTGCAAAAATCCTGAATAATATACTAGCAAACAGAAGTGAGATTCATCCTAGGAATGCAGGGATGGTTTTAATATACACAAATCAATAAATGTAATACACCATATTAACAGAGTCAAAGACAAAATCACATGACCATCTGAAATAGATATAGAAAAAGCATTTAACAAAATCCAACACTCATTCTTGATAAAAAAAAAACCCTGCAGAAAATTGTAATCAATGATCTCTGTTCAATCTGATAAAAGACATCTATAACAAACCAACATCCATCATAATAAATGAACAAAAAATGAAAATACTCTAAAATCAGTACTTTTAGAGTGACTACAAAGCAAGCATGTCACTATCACCAGTCCTATTTAATATAGTTCTGGAAACATTAGATAGAGATTAGATAAGAGAGAGAAATAAAAAGAAGGTAAGAAAGGAAGAAGTCAAATTATCATTATTTTCAGATAATATGATACTCTACATAGAAGACCCCAAAAACTCACCAAAAGACTTCTAGATTAAATAATCAAATTCAATACCACAGCTGAAGACCAAGTCAGCACTCAAAAATCAGCAAATCCTGTACATAATAAACTCACTGAGAGAGAATTTAAGGATATGATAGCTTCCTTAATAGCATCTAACAAAATGAAATATCTAGGAATCAGTCTAGCAAAGGAAGTAAAAGATTTACATATTGAAAATTACAGGACTGAAAAAGGAGATAGAAGAGTAAAGTAGAAAATGGAGAGCCGGCCAAATAGCTCAGTGGATTAAAGCACCTGCAAACAGGCGCAGGGGCTGGGAGTTCGATCCTCGGGCCTGCCATGCCTCCCGCGAACCTCCCAGGTGTGCTGAGACAGCAATTGAGACTGGGTGTGGTGGTACACACCTGTAATGTTGCAAGGTTGTAAACAGGCAGATCATTACAGATCTGATCTCGTAGTGAGACCCTGAACACCCTGTAGACCCTTCCCTAAAATACCAAATAAATAAATAGATGAATAAAATAAAGAAAATAGAAGCAAATCTCTTGCTCATGGCTAGGAAGAAGCAACATACTGAAAATGGCCATACTACCAAAATTACTATACAGATTTAATGCAATCTTGATCAAAATATTACTAGCATATCTTGAATTAGAGAAAATATTCTTAACATTCATTTGGAAACAGAATAGACTTGGAATATCAAAATATCTTTTCAAAAGAAAAGCCGGAGGCATCACAATCTGTGCCTTGAAGTTATATTAAAAAGAGGCCGGGGAGATGGCTCAGTGAAATACGCGCTTCCTTGGCAAGTGCAAGGGTCTGAGTTCAATCCCCGGTTCTGCCAAAAAACAAACAAACAAATAAACATATATATATATATATATATATATATACACATATATATGCTACTGTTATTAAATCAGCATGGTACTGGCAAAAACAGGCCTGAGGATCAATGGAACAGAATAGAAAATGCAGACACAACTCAAAACACACTCAGCCATATGATCTTTGACAAAGGGGTCAAACATGTTCATTGGAAGGATAACCTGTTTAATAAATGATGCTGGAAAAACTTGCTTTTTACATATTGAGGACTAAAACTAGACCCATGTCTATCACCATGCACTAAACTAAAATAAAAATGGATCAAAGAACTAAATACTAAAACAAACACTAAACATATCAGAAGAGAAAGTAGGTAGAAATTTTGAAAACATAGGTGTAGATAGAGAGTTCTTTAACAAAACACCAAACTACATGGGAAATAAAAATCAACAAATGGGACCTTATCTTATTTAAAAAAAAAAAATTTATACACATCAAAAGAAATTACCAACAGAGTTAAAAAAAAAAAAAGGTTGAGAAAAAATTTTAGCCACATGTCCTTCAGATGGAGGACTTCTATCTAGAATATATAAAGAACAGAAAAGTATAACAACAAGGTATATAAAGTAAAGCCATATTAATGTGCTGAGCTGTAAATGGCTCTAGTCAACAACTTCTGTGGATAACCCACTACTATTGTGGACTGCTGGACTGTGCTGGAGTGTTTTTCTAAATTCATGCACCTATAGTATTTAGATGCCAATGGAATACCCATCTCTGCAGGACTAAACAAAAAAAGGGGGATACAAAAGAAAGACCATTTTAATTTGGATATACAGACTAGATAGGATAGATATACAGCTACTTTTGCTTAATTCTATGAGAAGAAAGATTTGTACTAATAGTGTTTGGACAGGATATCTTGTCTGCTTCTTGTACTATGGATAACCACTAGGAAGATAACAATGTAAAAAGTATTAATTATTGAAATTGTCCTATTAATCAGCCTTGAAACTGTCTTGTTCATATTTGTCTCTCAATAAAATAAAATAAAATTTTAAAAAACAGAATACATAAAGAATTGAAAAATATCAGTCACCCCTAATTCAAAGATGCAATCCAAAAGTGGGCATTGACATGAATATATGCTTCTCAGATGAAGAAATACAAATGGCAAGTAAATATATGGAAGAATGTTCAACATCACTGGCTCTTCAAGAGATGCAAATTAAAACAGCAGTGAGGTTCCCTCTCACCCTGGAAAGAATGGCTATCATCAGAAAATCAACCAGTAAAAATCCTGGAGGAGCTGTGGGGCAAAAAGAAACTTTATCTTCTGTTGGTGGAAGTACAGACTGGTGCAACCACTGTAGAAAGCAGCATAGAGGATCCTCAAAAACCTAGGGTTAGAGGTCCCATTGGACCCAGCTGTTCTCCTTCTGGGTATCTTCCCAGAAGATTAAAAACATCCTATCACAGTGATATACATACACCCATGTTTATAGCAGCAAAATTTGTAATGGCTAAATCCAGGAAACAACCCAAATGCCCATCAACAGAGGAATAATAAAAAAGATGCGGTATTTTAATACAATGCAGCCATAAAGAAGGCTAAGTTGGAGACTTTAATAGGTACATGGATGCAACTTGAGACCATTCTCATTAGTGAAACAAATCAGATTCACATGTGTAAATATTGTATTGTTTTTCCCCTAGCGTGAGAAATTGAGAGAGTAAATAAGATCTAGTATGTGCAATAGATATTATGAAATGAGAAGAAATCGTTAAAAAGGAAAAAGAATCTAGGACTGGGGAAAGGGGAAAAGGAGGAGGAAAAAAGGGAGAAAATACAGGTTAGTTATGGTGTCTCTTAGTTCAAAGAAAGGAACATTTGCCCTAATATTGATTGGAGAATTTTTTTTTGCCCATATGTTGCACCCTGAGCAACTACTTTAAAGATAATATTGTGTGATATATCAACTATTGTTATTCTCCTGTCATCTTGAAGAAATTTTGCTTTACCTTTTTAGTTTTTGTATTTTAGGGAAGGGTCTACAAGGTGTTCAGGGTCTCATTACTAGATTGGACTCGGTGATTCCACCTGTTTACAGCCTCCTAAGAGCTGGGATTACGGGCACATAACCATGCCCAGTCTCAATTGCAGTCTCTGTGCCCCCGGGGGTGGGGCCAGCATGGCAGGCCTGGGGATGGAACCCCTGGTCCCTGTGCCCACTTGCAAGTTGCTTTAATTGCTTTACCTTTTCCCCATAAAATATAAAAGCTTTATTGTCTGTTCACTCAAATTAATGGTCTTGGTATATTCATGGAGTTGTACAATCATCAGCACAATGAATTTTAGAACATTTTCACCATCTCTAAAGTATCCGCCATACCATTTAGAGATCAATTGACATTTCTTTCCAACTCTTGACCCCTGCTCCTCAGCGCTAGGCAACCACCAATCCACTTTCAGTCACCATGGATTTGCCTATTCTGGGCATTTCATACAAAGGGCATTATGCAGCATGTGTCTTCTGTGCCCAGCCTTTTTCACTTTTCATAACATTTTGAGGCTCTTTCATGTGTTAGCATGTAATGGTTCCTTTTATCCTTCCCTGCATTCCTTCCTTTTGCCAATAATATTCCACTGTACAGATTTACCGTGTTCTGCTATCCATTTATCAGCTGAAGAGACAGCTGGGTTATTGTCACCATTAGGCATTATGAATAAAAAAATGCAATGAATGTTTATGTATAAATTCTCCTGTGGACTGTTTGTTTATTTGGGACAAAGTTTCACTATGCGTTCCAGGGTGGCCTTGAGCTCACCGTGTAGCTCAGGCTGGCCATGGTCTCCCAGTGATGGCCCTGTCTCGGCCTCCAGAGTGCCGGACCACCGGAGAGTGCCACCACGCCCATCCTGGGTGGGTTTATGCTCTCACTTGTCATTTATAACTTCAGCCATTTTTAAATTGTGTAATTCGTCTGCATTGTTAAATTTCTAGAGGCTTCATCTATCGGTTATGATCATGATTACAGCTTTGCCAGTTCTTGAAATTCTGTCCAATGTTAATTTATCCTCACTGGGTCTGTACTGTGAGGTCCACACAAGCTCAGAAATATTCTGTCTGTCTAACGAAGGTGGTGGAATTTTGCTTTGCCTTTGTTTCTTTATTCACAGATCTCCACAATCCCTAACATGTTCTATATCTTAAAGGCTGTTGTGTATGATACCAGTTTCATTCCTCTACCTTTCTGGGATAATAATTGCCAGATGTAGCAGTTTTCATTTCTTTACTTTGACTTTCTGTTTTAGGTTTGCCTTGGATCAACAGCTTATGGTTGAATTTGGGTTTTAAATTATTTTTCATCCAATCTGAGAGAACTTTGTGTAACCCAGTCCCAGTGGGCTGCCACATTGATCTGTGTCATGTGCTTTTCAGAGTTAATGTACATGCAAACTGCCGAGGATGTAAATTCCCACTTCCTTACGTAAGAGCAAGTAACTGTACACACTGTGCTCCTGGGGATTATCTTGTTTTTGCCTTCAGTTAACAATGAGCCTTCTCTTAGCATAGACACACAGGGCGTGGCTTTCTGGAGCCACAGGTGGCCCTTTGTGTAGGTGCTCATGTCTTTGCTGCTGTTGGAACATCAGTGCTCTAACGGACATGCGGGTCATGCCCAGTTCTGTGTTTCTGGTTCTCTGTTGTTTTGCTCTCCTAAGCAGTTCTACAGCATTAGCCTTGCACGTGTCATTTTTTTTGCATCTGCCAATTCTTGATTGATTTTGGAGCAACGTATACTCTATCTTTCTTCAAGCTCAGTGTCCTTCAGCTGTGGTCCTTCTGTCCATTGCACCCTTGTCCCTCATGCACAGTGGGGCCTCCTTCATCTGCAGCATGGCTGGCTGTGTGACACTTTCCTCTGGATTATGGAGCAGGCCCTCAAAGGGCTGCTGCACTGACCTCTCCAGATGAAGTATCGGCAGCCTGACATCCACTTCATGTCAAGGTTCAACGTTTCCTGGGCTTCTGGGTAGCACAGATTCAAACCTACATATGATCGAGGCACCTGATCAACCTGCATGGGGCGGTGCTGGCCTCTCAGAGTGCCAGCATGCAGGGCTCATCCCAGCTCCGTCCTGTGCATCTCCTGCTCTTCCATGGCCATCAAAGCCAGCATCCCCGTTACTGGAGTGGATGACGTCATGGCCCCCATGCTGTCCCCTTTCTGATCCCTCCAGAAAGACCAGTGTCTTGGGCCATGTCTGCATCAGAGTCACCCTGTCATGGCTCTCCCAGCTGTGTGCCGCTGCGGGTTTGAGTGTCCTTGCTGTCTGCTGAGCCCACTTTCTCCCGGCTCTGTGATGACTCACACCTCACACTCCACCCCTCCATCCAGCACCTGGGACCTAGTTGGTCTCACAGGAAAATGCTCCTTGTAAGAGCCTGGTGTTTGGAAGTTTAAGTATCATGGGGCCTCTCTCACATGAGAAGCTCAAAATATAAAGAAAAAAAAATAAATAATAGGAATCAGGGAAGCAGATCTTTTGCAAATGGGGCAAATAAAGAAAATTGTAGGAAAGGGGGATGTAAAGTGAAGATGTGTCATGTGTGCACTAACTTCCTACAATGAAGGTAATCATGGGTTGCAAACGTGTAGTACTATAAAGGGAAAATAGATAAATGGGCGATGCACGGCCACTCATTGAAAAAAATAGAATGTGATGTATTTGACTTGTGGAGAATCTTGCTGACATCCAAGTCTTCCTCTAAAGCTACGAAGGGTTGATTTTCGTCAGTGTCATAGGCTGACTAGAGATCCCACTGCTGCCCTTTTCTCTGTCTATTTTGCTCTATGGCGCTACTTCTCCCCTGGTTAAAGGATCACATACAGCCAAGAATGGCATCAAAAGATGCTCATTTTAATGTGTTATAGGCAGAGGCAGCATGGCGGCACACAGCTGTCACTTCAGCATTCTGGGAGGCCGAGACAAGAGGATCGCAAGTCTGGGCCCAGTCTGCATAAGGTCAAGACAGTAGAACTGATGTGCTTTAGGCCATACTGCTGAGGGTGACTTGAATCGGAAGTGAGGTGCTCTTTCTGACTTTCCACTTAAGCAGTGAGTAGCTGGGCTTCAATTAATATTCCTGCCTTTGGTTCATTACCCTTAGCCACCGGGTTTATTGCAAGCTGTGGGGGCAATAATCCATCTCCACCTCAGACATTTCCGTGGTTCCCCTGGCATGTGACATGTATGTGATCCAGCCACTCCCCTAATACAGATCTGTATGGATGCTATATATCTGTTCCCTTAGTCTACATGTGGAGCACTTGAGGGACACCAGAAGCCAAGTTTCTTATGCTGAAGAATGGCATGAGGCCTTGTTCTGCATGGAAATATTCCCACGTGCCTTAAACTAGAAGGAGACTTCCTAGAACAAAGGGGTCGCAGGACAGGGATGGGGCTGGGCCCCCTGCAGGCCCCTGACCACCCTGTGCAGAGCACTCGGCCTGGCCTGCAGCCAGGGTCCTGGTGAGTGGAGGCACATGCAAGCGACAAGGCCTGTCCATGTTCCGGAGGCCCCAGGGAAACTCAGCTTTTCTCCACGGGGCAGACACAAAGTTGGAGAAGCCTGGCAGAGTCCCCTCTGTCCAGCTATAGGATTTTGAAACGCTGGCTGAGTACTCTGGAGACCCAGCCCAGCCGGGCAGCTGCGAGCAGAGGAGTAGCTCCACTCCTCACATGCTCTGAGCCTGTGAGGATGAACTGGCCACACAGCCCGGAGCCTGCGGCCCCCAGGGCCAGCCCAGGGCCTTCTTTCACGGCTTTCTCAAGGGTCAGGAACAATCTCCAGTAATTACCTGGAGGACACAAAAGACACTGTAGGATATTATGTGGCACGCCCTTTAACAGCCAGGTGGGGATGTGTCTTAGTCTTAGTGCCAGTGCCATTATGAAATGCCACTGACAGGGCCTGTAAAGTAACAGAACACTACTGATAGGTTAAATAAACACAAGAATTTAGCTTTTCATTGGTCTGGAAGCTGGAAGTCTGAGGCCAGGTGCAAGTGTGTCAGGGACACGTGCATATGTACCCTTAATGTCTCTCTGTCCACACTTCCTCTTCTAAGGACACCTGTCACCTTGGACAAGGGCTCTTACTTTTCTTATTGCTAAATTGAAATATCCATCCCCTAAAGTTAATGGAGGCAAGATTTATTTAGTTCACAGTTTATAGGGGTTTTGATCCATAATCGGCTTGCTCCAAGGCAGGGGGCATGTGGCAGAGGGACTCATGCTGGAGGAAAACAGCAAAAGGGACAAAAAGAAAAAGACAAGGCTCTTTCTGTCCCTTACACTGCGTGCAGGCTACCTGCCCTAGGGCAGGCGTAGTGCTCTCACCCTTAATCCCAGAACTGGACTCTGCGTCACTCACCAACTCTAGATGCAGCCTCCCCTGTGACAGCACAAGGCTTCGCCTGGACATCCAGGCCCAGACTGTAAGGAGGCCCACCCTAACCACCTCATTTAACCTAACTTCTCCAAAGGCCCTGACTGCACTTGCAGTGCATTCTGGGTACAGCACCTGAGGGCTTCAACATGTGCATTTGGGAGACACAATTCAGCCCTTAACAGCTGGTTGAGCTCTCCCACACTGCTGCTTCTGCCCCTCCCTGCTAATACCCTCTTTGCTCTCCCTACTGCTTGTTCCTCATGGTCCCCTCTCCTGGCACATGCTCCTCCCCTCTCAGGTACAAGGAGCCCACGCCACCTGCAGCTCCTTCCTGCGAAGCCAGCTTACTCCGTACCTGCCTGTCCTTGATTGCTTCCAAGGTGCTCTGAACCCAGACTCCAGGTGGTGACCAGAGTCTGCAGGCACAGGGGGACCTGGTGACAGATGAGAGTGGGTTTGAGACAGGAAAGCTGGGGGGCAGGTGGGAGGTGACGAGCAGCAGCTGGAGGTGGTTGGCATTGCTCACCCTGGTCCACACCAAAGAAATACCAACACTTTAACTTTATGTACTCCAAGGCAGAGGTGGTTTACAGAGAAACATCCTCTCCCAAGGCCGCAAGTCTGAGGCCAAGCTGGGGTCTCACTGCACACTGCATATGCTCTGCCAATGTGTTTCAACCTCGCAGTCCTGTCATCTTTCGCCCTGCTGTACAGGTAGGAATCTTGATGCACACAGAGCAGGCAACACGTCCTGGACCAGAGTACTGAGCTGCAGCAGCCCCGGGCCTTGCTGAAGCTGCTCGGTCTCCCAGAGGAGAAAAGTGGGAAGGGAGCCTCTCAGGGCTTTTGCATTTCCAGCCTTGGTGCCCCAGCTTTCCTGCTGGGAGTGTGGGAGAGACACTCCTCTTCTCTCCTCTGTTCCTGGTGCAGCCTGGGGAGTGACTGTCCCCACATCCTGTGTCCCTCTTGCCCAGCATGGAGTTGAGGCCTCCTGTCCCTGTTAAACTGAATCCTGAATTTCCTTTGCCAGCAGTGCTTGAGACTGCAGACAAGTCACTTGGTCACTCCCTCTGTAGAGTTACTTCTCTAGCAGACACAGTCTGTCACCACAGGCTCCTTTCCCACGTCCCTCCAGTCCAGGTCTGGCAATTGATCAAAGCCCCTGAGGCACCTTCAAAGATTACTCTGCCTGGACCTGATCAGCAAAAGAAACCAGCTAATTCCCTGGGAGATCCTTTTAGATGCAGTCACTTCCCAGGCCGGCTCCAGGAGAGAAGGGCAGGCAGAGCAGGGCCATCTGGGCCCCCTGGGGACCTGGTGAGCTGAGCACAGGTGTGGCACTGTGGGTTTGGTTCCTGGCTACTCTGTGACCCTTCATCTCCATCAGCGACCCCCACTCCCAGGTGAGAGCAGCCACAAGGCTCCCGGGATCTGAGAAAGCTGCTATTTTAGTTACTCTTCTCTCCTTGCTGGGACAAATACCCAACACCCAAAATGAAGGAAGGAAAAGCTTATTTAGCTCGCAGTTACTGCAGGTTTCAGTCCATATTCAGCTGGCTCCAAGGCAGAGGGCCACATGGCAGAGAGCAGCAGTTCATGGTGGCCAAACAGCAACTACAAAGAGCAGTCGCTACAGAAAGTCTGTCTCTCTGTCTCTTACATTACATTTAGGCTCCCTGCCCCAGGCTGGGGGAAGTATTCACACCCATAATCCCAGCAGTACTAAGACCCATAATCTTAGCCTTGGATCACACATAATCCCAGTGGATCATGAGTTAATCACAAACTCTAGAAGTCCCCACCCCATGACTACATGAGGCTTTAGGGGAACAACTAGACACAAACCATAACAACTGCCCTCTATGAACCGAGTAGGCCAGCCTGGCCCTGACCTTGAAGGTGGAAAGTACTGCAGGATCCATACACAGGACAGGCTGGCTTTGTCCTGTGAAGTGTTCCCATGCTGTGAACTGGAGCGAGCACTCTCAGAGTCCAGCCTGTGAGTAAAGGAAAATGAGGAACTGCATTCAAAGCAGAGTCCCAGAGAGTCAGACTTCCCTCTGCATCCCGGGGCAAGATCCCCAACACAGACACCTGCCCAGGGAGTAGAGGAACAAAGGAAACACTGGCAAGGGGCCGGACTGCGGATCAAGACAGCTGGACTGGCAAAAGAGAAGAGAGCCGAGAGATGGAGAGAAGGGGCGGGAGGCTGAAAAAGGAACTAAGATGTGCTCTGTGCACCCACCAGCTCCCTGTGGGGCATGCGGTCACTCTGTACCACAAATATGGATTAGTAAATAAACAGAAAGAATTAGAGAAGAGAAAAGCCAGGCACAGTGATGCACACCAGTAGTTCCAGCACTTGGGAGGCTGAGGCAGGAGGAGTACCAAAAATTCCAGGCCAGCCTGGGCTGTTACTGTGTTCAAGGCCGGCCTGCACCAGCTAGAGAGACCCTGTCTCTAAAACTCAGAGAGAGAGAAGAGAGACTCAAGGCTCGCTCAGAGCTGCCCCTCAGCCCCACTGGGCAAGCCTGGCTTCCTTAGCTCCCTGTCTGTGTTCTCCGGATCTGTGTGATGGGGACATCTGTCCCTGAGCCTTGAGTTCCTCAGCCCAAGGCCCTGGTCCTCTGGGAAGCCCCCTTTCTCTCCTGATGTCTCATTCCAGGATAGTCCAATGCTTCCTGGCTAGTTCTCCTGGGAAACTGAGTCAAGCGCCCTCTGCAGGATACAAGCTCCACTGAACACATGGGGGCACCATCCTATGCCCTTTAGGGTACCTCCCCCGAGCCCCTCCCCCTGAGCACTGGAGCTGGCAACCTCTACTTCACAGAATATGAAAGACTTTACAGGTATAGTAGTGTTGCAGAAAGCACAGTGGTCCCTGTGCTCCTCCCGTGTCCCCAATGGCCACATCTTAGTGACTGTGACCCAGTGACCCCTTTACCAAACCAACGGGTCCCCACGCTACTTAGTGACTTTTACCTGGATGTCACTAACACCCTCTTCTCCTCTACCATGCACTCCACGGGGGCACAGCTCCACGTTTCCATGGCATCCTACCACTGTGAGTTTTCCAGTGCCTGCTACTCTCAACCTGTTCTCAGTCCTGACTGTCTCCAGTGTCCCCTGGGAATTATGGGAGAGGCCCTAAGGCCATAGCACCAACAATGACATCAGAGTCCCTGCTGGAGGAGGGACCTGAGGTGTTTTTCCTAAAGAGCATAGCCAGCCAGCGATCATCTGCCAGGAAGCCTGCTTAGTCTGCTGAGGGCTTGGTGCCCAGTGCTTTAGAAACAAGTGGCTGCTTCTCAATTAATTTTTAATGACACACAAGTACATTTCTTCTATAGTGCTTGCTAGTGCTTTTCAACCATTTAATCAAATTAGAACACTACAGCTCAAAGGTAAGTCCCTTTTAATTAATTAATCAATTAAGCTCTTTCCCTCTCCAAGGGACACTTACCCGTGTGACTTAGGCTTTTACCATTGCAGGCCTTTTTCTATCACTTTTCACAGAAACAGGAAATCAGATGGTGTCCACAGGGGGAGGGGGTCATCGGTGACAATTTGCAATGTGCTGTTTCATTTACAATCATAAAGATTTCTCCACATGGTGATATATGAACTACTTATTCCTATAGCTTCCAGTATTTCTTGGTCTGAAAATACACTAATCTATTTATATATGGGTACCTAAATTATTTGTAAGCGTTTGTTCTTGCAAGTCCCAGGCCATGTCTATCCTGGAGCACCTCGGAAAATGTTCCTTCATGGCAGGGGATGGGTATGAGGTTTTTGTTCAGGGTGAGTAAAACGTTGCAAATTTTAATAGTGCTAATAAAAAATATATGAACCAACCTCCCCATCCTGTGCCCAAGATGTTTCCACATAAAGAAATGAATGTCCTCAGGTGGGCGTCCTAGCCCCCAGGGTGTGACGTCTGAATTCTTTGCTTCAGTTGACGCTGTCGTATCCTCTTTAAATTGATTCCCAAATTCTTCTCCCAGCAGCCAGGTGTGAAAGCGTCTACTTTTTCCACATCTTTGCCAACAACTGATATATTAAATTTTTGATGTTTACCTATAAAGAGGTCATAAATGTTATTTTAATTTGCATGGAAGGGACTCCATTGATAGGACTTCGAAACATCACGTCAGTAATTAGATTGTCAAAACTATTTAAAGAAGACATTTTTATTGTGCATCAGTAATACGACACGTTATTATGGTAAAATTAACATATATATAATACACACACACACACACACACACACACACACACACACACATATATATATATATATATATATATATATATATATTTTTTTTTTTTTTTTTTTTTTTTTTTTTTTTTTTTTTTTTTTTTTTTTTTTTTTTTTTTTTTTTGCGGTACTGGGGATTGAACTCAGGACCCTGCACTTGCCAGGCAAGTGCTTATTCTACTGATCTATCTCCCTGGACCCTTGATTGATTGATTAATTGATCGATTGATTGATTGATTTTTGTGGTCCCAGGGATTGAACTTAGAACTTTGTGCTTGCCAGGCAGGCGCTTATGCTGCTGAGCTATTTCCCTGGCTCATGCTGAACCAATCTATAAAATTGACCTTTCTTGGTCATTTTGTTGTGGGGGAGGGGCAGACATCACAGTGTCAGATCTGGGAATAAAGTAGATGAGAGTGCAGCATCATGTTTTATGAGCTGCCTTTCTGAGGGTGGCACTTGGCGAGGGCAGTCACTGTATTTTTTAATCTCACCTCCTAAAGACCCTCACAAGAAAGGACTTCTAGAACTGCTTAAGAAAGCGACAAGAACAAGGTATAAGTGTGTGTGAAGCGATGTGGATGGCAATGTGTTTTTTATAGTAATAAAAATTTTAATTTGAATATTCAGCACATATTTTATCACACCTCCGATGTGGGCGTTTTTCTGCAGTGTTTTCTCTTAACAACCCATCTTAGAAAGCTTGCCCTATCGCAGCATATAGATCTACTCCACTGGTTTAACTGTCCTATAATACTCTACAGTCTGATGTGTGTTCGTTATCTATCGCTATGCAGTAAGTCACTACCCCCACTGGAGCTCACAAAAATGGGGACATGATCTCACGAAGCTGCCAAGATCAGGACCAGAGCAGCTCACCCTGGCGTGACCAAGGCCGGCCATGCGGCCATGAGGCTGGCGTCCCCAAGAGCCTGGCATGCGACAGGTTCTCCCCTGCTGTTTGAGGCAATTCTTCTGGGTATCTGTGTATTTTTCCTCTAGACCTAAGGTGGGAATTGATGCCATGGAAATTGATCAAATGGAAAAACTGAAACCAGCGACAAGTGGCTTCTCCAATGTCACACTGCTAATCCTCTACAAAAGCCAGGATGGCAGCACCCATCACATGCCATCCAGCCCACTCCAACCACACAGCCTTCCCGTGGCCCAGGCACACATGGGCCGAGATTTCAACAAGTCTCATGAGGTGAGCTGGACTGGGCACTCCCAAAGGTCACTTCTGGCACCCAACAAACCATAATGCTTATCTCAGGTGCCAGACAAGCGCCAAGACATTCAAAGACTTGAGTCATCCATGGATGAATGCCTGGCCTGCCTTAATTAAACAGAAGCCAGTGGGGGCTGGAGAGATAGCTCAGCAGTCTAAGCACCTGCTTGGCAAGCGCAAAGATCCAGGTTCGATTCCTTGTACCACATGCCAAGCCAGCCCTGAAACCAGGCATGGTGGTGCATCCTGTAATCCCAGCACTGGGGAGGCTGAGACAGGAGGAGTCCTGCAATCACTATGTCTAAACACTAGCATTTATTTAGGGACTCAGACCTTATTAGATTAAACTATAGTTTATATCAGTAGTTAGGGGACAAATAGGTAACACAATAAATTGCATTTGTATACATCCATACAACATTTGAGGTTGGGCCTCAAAAACAGGGACTTTTTTTTTTGGTACCAGGAATCAAACTCAGGACCTTATGCTTGCCAGGCAAGTGCTTGTACTACTGAGCTACATCTCTGGCCCAAGTAATTCTTAGAGGAAGAATGCACAGCATAAAATGTGTGCCCTGTAAGATACATACATGATGTGTAGTTTGCAACATAATATATTTTCTTCATGTACAGTTAATGAAAACTCACAAGGTCCTAAGTGGGGCAAATTGCCCCTTTAGGTATTTTGTTAAACAGCTGAACACATGAAATGTGGAATAACTTCAAGTCCCAGACACGCAGCAGAAAGAAGGCCGGGGAAAGGGAGGGCACCCGTGTGAGCTCCACTTCAAAGGAGATGAGCACTCAGTGTTTTTGAACCATTGGGGTGGATATGGAGTACGTGGACCTTAAATCTCATAACAGTGTTTCTTCATCTTGAGAGACATGGTCTCACTATGGTAGCCCAGGCTGGCCTCGAACCTACAGCAATGCTCCTGCCTCAGCCTTCCAAGTGCTGGGATCACAGTATTATGCCGGGCAGAGAAACCCATGACTTCTTGCCGATTGATTAAGAGGGAGCTTTGCCCAGAGGACCCTGGCTCAGGAGAGCTCCTGAGCCATTGCTGTTCCTCAGAATCCAAAGGCCAAAGAGTTACGTGGGATGTGACCACTGTGCCACTCGCCGTGAGGCCCGGTGCAGGGGCTGTGGAGTGGCAGATGGAGGCTAACGGCATATCCTCATTCCAGGACCCTGTGTCTTCCTCAGGAAGCTTCCTGCCCAAAGATAACTGCTCTGCCTGGGATCAAATGACTCCAAATTATTTCCTTCCCTTTCTTTAGGACTGAGGGAGCAGGCGGTGGAAGAGCAGGACTCCAAGCAGCTCCCAGGGCCTCCAGACAGGCCTGGAATTTCCTCCAGATGCAACGATGGCAGAGAAAGAGAGGGTCTCCCAGAAACCCACACAGGGGCTGTGCTCTGCTCCTCTGGTGACTTCTCTCCAGGTCCCTGTGAAGGTCCTCAAAAACCCTTATCAGACTCTGCCAGGAAGCAGGGCTCCCCCGGAAAGAATGTGGAGGCCATTCCAAATCCCAGCATCATTTGTTTACTAGCTTAGATTTCAATAAGTGTAAAACCGCCCCAAAATGGTACACTGAGCTTTGTGTTCTTGAACAAATAAACCAAGCACTGTGCGAAGCCTCAGGGGCCCCCAGAACCAGGCTCCTGGGGAAGGGATGGGCAGATGCCCCCACAAACACGCACAGGCTCTGTGCGGTCACACCGGGGAGGCTGTGGGCCAGCAGCCGCTATGGTTGCATGACTTGTCCTTTGTCAGTGTGTCAATGTCCTTCGTCTCCTCGTAGCTGCTGCTTCCCGGACTGGAGCAGGAATGGGGTAAATGGTCAAGGGGACCAGGGGAGGGCCGAGGAGGCCTGGGGCTGCCCTGGAGTGTGGCCCTTACTTCTGTGGACTTCTGTCCTCTCCTGTGAACACAGGGAATGATCAGAGAAGGTTTGATGAGGCACAAAGACTCGGAAGTGGTCTCAGGCCTGGGCCATGAGCCTAGATGAAAGGTGACAGTGAGTAGGTGGCATTGTCACAGATGCCTCTCCTTTCACAGCTGATGCTCTGTGGAGGGCAGGGGATATCTGTGTCCATCTCCAGGCCTGACAGGCAGTGGTATCTGTGAGTGGACCTGACTCATGGAGACCACAGCACCAGTTGTCCCAAGAGAGGGGACAGATCTTCCCTCACAGGTAACAGGACACGACTGTGCCCAAGTACCCGGGTGCCACCCTCAGCCTGTGCCCAGCATCTCTACCAGGGCCTCCTCCTCCCATCCACCACCCTAGGTGATGCAGCACAGCCCGGCCCAGGGCCACTGCCCTTATCAGGTGCTGGGTAGGCATCCGCTGGTGGGGCAGCCCTGGGCCAGCAAGGGGGCGGCAGCAAATGTCTGGTGAGGGTCACCAGATGTGGGCTCTGGCCTCCCAGGGGACCCGGGTGTGCTCAGGGAGGGGCGGGGCAGGAAGACACAGTCTGGGTCCCCAGTTGGTCAGTGCGGGGTGGGAGGCCCTCAAAGGACACCTGTGCCTGTTGCGCTCATCTGGCTCGCCAGATGAGGTGGCACACACTAGTGATGCCATTATGGGGAGGCTGAGGCAGGAGGATCGAAGTTTGTGCTCAGCTTGGGCATCTTAGTGAGACTCTACAGGGATCATAGGGGGGTATAGCCATGCCCAGCTTGGCACCCCCTTTTAAACCAGGAAAACTAAAGCTCAGAGGGCCCCTGAGTAGCCAGGGTCAGCAATGAAGCTGTACTTAGAGAAGGAGGTAGGTAGATGGTGGCTGCGTCCTGTGGACGCTGGATGGGAACCTCGCTGGGTTTCTCACAGGCAGTTTCTGGGTACAGGGTTCCCTCGCATTCTCCGCAACATTCATGGGATCTCTGAACGCTTCACGACAGGTTCCAGGTACCCAAAGGCAGGTCACCAGCCCTTGGCAGGCCCTGGAGCTGCCAGTTTGGCCCAGCACACCCCCTTCCAAAATGGTTCCATGGAATGAAACCGATTTGCAGCCATTTAAACCATCTGTCATTTAGGCTTTCTCTGGTACTGATATTAAATGATACCATGACTCGAGGAGGGAAAGACCTGGCCCAAGCTCCCAGTCAGAGCAACCTCTGCCTCTCCTGCTGCGCCACGGGGACAGTGAGCATCGTGGGAGGAGGGCACTGAGTGGGCTTTGCTAGTGTGTCCCTTTCATCTGCATTAGTTTCTGTTTTTGTGGCTTCAGCAGAACAGTCCTAGGTTGGGATGAATTGCCAGCGTGGCCAGCCATGTAATCCCAGCACTCTAGAGGCTGAAGCAGAAGGATCACTGAGTTAGCCACCAGCCTGGGCTGCGTAGTGAGACCCTATCCCAAGAAAACAATAGCAGCAGCAGCAGCAGCAGCAAATGGCCAAAATTTAAAAACTTGTCAGGTGAGGGGGTGGGGCGGCTCCAGGAGTAACTGGAGAGAGCCGCGTCTCTCCATGGTGTTCTCCAAGGGAAGCACAAATGCTGCCAGGAAGGAAGCACAGAGCGCCGACACAGGGGTCCTTGCTGCTCAGGGCTGGTGGCCAGGAGCCTGCCCCCCAAACACACATGCAGCAGCCTGCGGGGACCCTGAGGGGAGCTTGAGGGCCCTGCAGGTGCTCCAAGGCTGGAGGCCCAGAGGATTCCTGTGGAGGGCACAGGAAGGCGAAGAAAGGCTCTGATAGCCAGCACCGTGGCCCCTGCCCATAACTGCAGTGCTCAGAGGCCGAGGCAGGGGACTCCTACGAGTTCAAGGCCATCCTGGGCTACATAGTGAGACCCTTCCTCCAAAAACAGAAATCAAAAGAAAGAAAGGATCTGGCTTCATGGTCAGATTGTTTCACTAATATTATTTCATTAAATTTCTCAGCATTCCCCCAAGTTGGTCGACAGGCAATTTCAATTTTTGATGGGGATAGAAGAGACATTAGAGGAGAACTAAAATGAAACCTCACCTCCCTGCTGTGAAGAAAAATCAATGTCCCGGGCTGATGCTGGCCCTGTGGAGAGGGAGGCGCTGAGCATTCTGCCTCAAAGAGAAACCGCCCAGTGGTGTTGCACCAGGCTGCAAGCCATTGAGCTGGAGCTGTACAATTTTTCTGTTTTGCTTGCTGTTTTCGGAGATGGAGTCTAGCTATGTAGCCCATGCTGGCCTCAAACTCCCAAAGATCCTCCAGCCTCAGCCTCCCAAGTGCTGTTTACAGGTGTGGCCTCCTCCCTCTGGCTGCTTATCATTTCGGGGCTCAGGGTAGGTGCACCTGGGGAGAGAGGGCTACCTCACCTGCCCCCTGCTGTACCCAAAACTAAGCCATCGGCAGCCATCTGAGAATCCAGTCCATGAATGAGTAATTGCAGGGACAGCTGGGCCCACAGAGGTCACGTAGCAGGGTGAGGGCCTGGGTCCCCTTGGGTCCTGGTGCATGAGAAAGGAGAGAGCCAAGTGGGCCCCTGATAGTGGGCAGCTGTGGCCCTGAGAAGCTGGGCAGCAGCCTGTGTGCCACCTGACCTCCAGCGGCAGCCCGGGAGGGGAGCCTGGGGACAGTTGGCCCCTCAGCCTCTCAGCAGCCCTCAGCCAGGGTTTGCTGAGGGTTATGGAGCCAGGGAGAGATCCCTGTCCTGACTCCTCACCCAACCCAGTGGTGGTGCAGCGGATCCCACACCCAGTTGCCCCACCCACCTTTCTGATCTTTCCATGAAGGATGAGGGAGAGGGCTGGGGGAGACCCAGAGGCCACTGCGCCCTAGATTCCCCACCTATGCGTCCATGGCGGGGCCCACACTCCTGAGAGGATCTCTGGATGGTAGTGGCTGGAAATGCTGATGCCCCGTTCCTAACCAGCCATGGACTGACTCAGAGCTAGGGTTCCCTGCTTCAAGAGGCCGCCAGTGGGGTGGGCATCAGAAAGGCACTTCTGCCCTCAGTCACAGGAGAAGAGCCAAACCTGATGGTGACTGAGTGGGCTTTCTGAGGGTCCTCTCTGCCCTCAAAGCCAGCTGCACCGCTGCCAGCACCTCCCTCAGCCTCAAGGCCTGCCCAGTTCTCCGACAGGTGTATGCATCATATTGCCCACATCGAGAGTAGAGTAAAGCCATTCCAGGAGGAATTAAAAAACTAATGAGAATCCTAAGCCAGAGTGATCTTCAGCAATTCACTTCACAGATGAGGGACAGGTGGCCTAGAGAGCGGGCTTGGGGGTGGGGCCCCCACTGGGCCTCAGACTCTCCTCTTCCACCTTCCAGCCCTTCTGCACGTGGATCTGGGGTGCTGGAACATGGGCCACACCACCTCATGCACGAGTGAGATCTCTCCTTGCTTCTTACCAGCGTCAGCCCACACCTTCCTGTAGGATGGCTCCCAGGAAGGCAGCATCAACTGCCTGGGAATGTGCTTCTAGGCCTTGCCTGTCCTCTTCCTGGGCCCTCAGCAGGATGCTAATAACAGCATTTCCACCCTGCTGCCTGCCCTGCTCCTTGGGGAGCCTGGGACCTACCTAAGTTCCCAGCAGCCTTCACTCCTTGGCCTCCCATAAGCCCTTCTACAGCCCTCAGACTCTGGAGCAAGGCGACCCTATAGGCTGACCCTCCGAGTAGGACCTGTGCCAGCCCACCCACAGCAAGAAATTAGTAGCAGGCACTGATGGTTTTAAAAAGAAAGAAGACAAGGGAAGAAAAGCTGCTCCTTCCCAGGAATTCCAGTCAATAGCCAGGGGTGAAGGAATCCCCTTTGGCCCACGGGAGGAATCAGGTGAGAAAATGATGTGTAGACCATTGAGTGGGAGGTGTTGGGGTGGGATATTCAGTCTCAAATCATCACCCCTTCCCAATTAAGAATAATCTTTGGCTGAGCATGTGGGAGCAACCTGTAATCCCAGCACTCTTGGAAGCTGAGGCAGGAGGATGGAAAGATCAAGCCCAGCTTGGGCAAACTTAGTGACTTAGTGACACCCTGCCTCAAAAAAAAAAAGGCTGAGGATGCATCTAAGTACAAAAGGTCTGTGCACAACTTTACAAAAGGGTAAGGACACCAGGCACCTTTACATTATAGACTTGGACAATCTGCCTTAACCAAGGTATTAGGCCTAGCAGCACCAGTGGCAGGACCATCTCGTGTCACTGGCCTCCTGGTGTGACAGGCGAGGGGAGGAGGAATCACCATCCAGGTAAAATTCTTGCCTAAAATGCTAAGAATCAGGAGCCAGTGCCCATGGGCGCCAAGACCCTGACAGGCAGAAGCCTCTGGAGGTGCAGGACCACCAGGCTGTCAGTGCAGCGATGCCGTGACCTCAGAGGGGTGTGTTAGGATCCAGTCAGAGGATGAGGAGCGAGAGTACCCAGGTGTGGGGCACCAGCCCTTCTCTTTGAAGTGGAATTTCCCTGGGACCCAGACATGACTCTGGGCAGCCCATGGGTTCCTCCTGGGTGTAACCAACCCCCGGTGGGACAAAGCTCCCATGTGCCTGCGGGTCCCTGCTGTTTGCTGGGGAAGATAAAGTGGGTCTAAAAGCTCCCCAAAGCCACCTGTTCCTGGTTCCCTCCCTTGGCCTTCCCTCCAAAACCCTGGTTCCCAGGATATGGAAAGAGGAAACAGGAGTGCTGCCCTTTCCCCAGCTTTGGGCTCAGACCTGGTTTCTACCTGAGCCTCATAACTGTCCTCCACATGGATACATGGCATGATAAGAAGGGGCAGATATTGGTCATTCATGCCTGAGGAGAGGATAAACTAGGAGGACCTCGTGTCTCGTCCAAGCGCAGAGGCACCGAGAAAGGGGTGACAATCCAAGGGATCCCATTGAGACTGACAGCAGCAGCAGGCTTCCCCAGCACCCAAGACCCTGCACCCTCAGTGCCAGGGTGGCACAGGGCTGGGAGCAAGACAAGGGATACAGTGGAACGCTTGGCAGGCACTGGCCTCAGGGATCCAGAGTGAACCAAGTGAGCCACTTCTGCCTTCCCTGCTGGAGAGGCGAGAACCTTGATCACAGGATGGGATCACAAAGCTCTTTTGGATGCACATGGTGCCTGCCCCTCTGTGATCTGGGGATACCTCACTGAGAGTCCCCAGCCACTGCTACCCCCTGGCTCTGGCTGTCCCTGTAGGCCTGGACATCTAAGAGACACATGGTTCCAAAGACAGCTTCACTCTCTAGACAGATCCCAGGGGACACAGAAAGGCCTTGTCCATCTTCTTCTCCCCCAAGCCTCTGAGGGATATGGCACAGCTCCCTCATCTCTTGTCTCAAACTTGGAGTTAACAGGCACCCCCGTTCTTCCTGCTGCTAGGCCTTCCTTCACCCTGATGACTGAAAACTTATCCCCCTCCTACCCTTACCCCATGCTGCTCTGATCCTCCAAGTGGAGACAGGAGCCGGGCTGGGACTTGCACGTCCCCAAGCCCACCAGGCACCCCCTCAGCCTCCTGTCCCCATGTCCTCCACAGTGGCAGGGCCTCACCTCTGACAGCTGGGGCTGGAAGTGAGCAGGCCTGGCCTCTGGACAGCGCTGGCTTCTGACTCACTGTGTGACCACAGTGCCCCCTCCCACAGGGCCATGCTCTCAGCTTAGACCAGAATTGCCCTTGTTGCCCTGACCCCAGGCAGCACTGCATTCCCTCGGGACGTGGGGTCCTCAGGCTCATGGATTAGGGGTCTTGGGTGTTGAGGCCTAGCAGTCTTCCTTCACTCCACCAGGCAGCTCCAGTGTGAAGCCACCACCCCAGGGGACCTCTGTGCTCGAGGCCAGCATGACACCACAGGAAGTCAGCCTCTGCCTTCAGCCCTCTGGGGCCCTGGCCTGGCCACAGGAAGCCGTTGGGAGCAACTTCTCACCTACTGGGCATCTCTAGGCGTGGGTGAAGAGTCATTGGGTTTTAGCAAAAAAACAAAAAACATTTTTAAGTCCCTGATTGCTTCAGAAGAAAATAAAAATCCTGCTTTTAATAAGTAATGGACTAAGGGTCCTGGAATTTGTCCTCTGCCCCTGCAGTGGTCTGCCTGTGTCATAGGCAGCAATCCATTCATCTGTATATGTGAAAGAAAAGGCATAGAGCTATACAAGCGTAGGATCCCTGGTGCATGCGGGACCCTGCCTGTCTGGAATCAAAAGGGCTTGTGGCACATGCCAGTTTCCCTGGTGGCACTATCCCCAAGCTTCAGGTCACTACTGGTGGAGCTACCATTGGGTGCTGGAGGAAGACCCTCGTAGCAAACTTCCCTGTAGTGCTCTGACCATACTGATAACCTCAAGGGTATAGATAAGAGCAAATATAACAAAATAGCCACGAGGTGGTGAATTTTGAATACTGATTATCTTTGTTTTACAGATAATTTATCTCATTGAAAGTTTATATAATGTCGTAGTCATTTTCCTCATTGCTGGAACAAAACACCTGATATCTACAACTTAAAGGAGGAGCCGTTGATTTTTGGCTATAAGGCAGGAAGGCGTGGGAGAAGGGCCTGGTGGAGGAGAGCCGCTCACCTCATGGAGAACAGGAAGCAGAGCGCAGGGAGGAGCAGGAGGGAGAAGAGCCCTCCCGTTGCACCCTGGCCCTACCTCCTAACAGTGAGTTGGCTACAACCCCATAACCCAATCACTTTCCCAAAGCCCTGCCTATGAAAGCATGAGGCTCTGAGGGGACACTGAGGCACAAGGCAGAGGATTTACCTTTGAACACTGACTATATTTAACAACAAAGATCATAAAACTCTGGAAGAAAGGCCCAGCAGTTCTCCCCAGCCAGCATGTCTGATGCAGCACCGAGCACAGGGGGGCACAGGCCAGAGGTGGCTCCCGCCTGGGACAGTCAGTCTGTCCAGAGGGAGACCAGTCTGAATTGGCTCTGTCTGAAAGACAGTTAAAATGATACCTTTAATTCATTTTTTGATTGTTTTTAAGACAGAGTTTCATTATGCAGCCCAGGCTGACCTTGAACTCACTGTATAGCTGGCCTCCAACACTCAGTGGTCCTCCTGCCTCAGCCTCCCGAGTGCTGGGGTT
Organism: Ctenomys sociabilis; assembly: GCA_004027165.1. Lineage (NCBI taxonomy): Eukaryota > Metazoa > Chordata > Mammalia > Rodentia > Ctenomyidae > Ctenomys > Ctenomys sociabilis. Next base: position 73,564 of record PVKA01001457.1, read on the forward strand.
ACTAGGCTTGCAGACACGCACTGCCACACCTGGCCTGGCCGGGCTGACAGCTCGCATTCAAGTCTGCAGGATGATTTCCGTCCTGCTTTATTTGCAGGGCCCCCGGTCTGCAGTTACACACTGCTTGGCTTCTCTGAATCCCTCCACGCCTTTGTGTTTCTCTGTTTACCAGACAAGACTGACACTGAGGACGAAGGAAACAGCATTTATTGGGGAAACAAAGAATTGCTTTGGGGACCTGGAGCCAGTGATCCCCGAATGGTGTGGTGCACGCAAACTGCGCATGTCAGAGTGGGTCTCATCCCTCTGAGAAGCTGCTGTGACTTGTGGCTAGAGAGGAGTTAATTCCCGAAAGGTGGGGCGGGCAGGGATGGTTCCAGATCCACAGGGAAGCTCCCAGCCAGGCTGGCCGTGTGACCATGCGCTTACATTTTCCTAAGTGTCTGCTCACTTGCCCTTGGAAGATTAGTGACAATCCTGCCACAGTCTGTTGCCTGAATGGAAGAGGATCACCTTCCGCCAGCCGGGACAACTGAAAGCACAAAAATGCTGCACCTTCAGCTGGGGTTGCGGACTCTGAGGGTGTGGGGCAGGGGCTGGAGTGTGGGCCTGGATGGCAGCCAGGACTAGGGGCTGCGTGCCCTGGAGCTCCCTGTGTATTCAGAGCCCACGAGCCCGTGCACATGGAGACATGAGAGTGTGGCATGTCGACAAAGCAGGACTCATGGGCAGGTGGCACCAGTCAGAACTGGAAGTCTACTTTGAGAGCCACGACCACAAATAGGAGCAAGAACATGGAAACCAAGGCACTGCCCAGAGCTGTGCTGCGGACGTTGGGTACTCCGTCCACAGGGGCGTGGCAGGGGTAGCCCAGGGTCCTGGGATAGCACAGGTAGCTGGCTCACGACTGGTGTGGGGATTTTTGTTAGTTTTTATGGCTCTAAGGACTGAGCCCCAGCACCTTCCCACTAAGCTACTCCGGAAGGCCATATGTAGCCCAGGCAGTGCAGAACAGAGAGAGAAGATGCAGGCCTGGTGGCACACAGACATCGTCCCAGTTACTCAGGAGGCTGGGTGACCTAGTGAGACTCCATGTGAAACTAAATGAACAAAAGCCTCCCAACACACAGAGCTGGGGATGTAGCTCAGCGAGAGAGCACTGGCCTAGCTAGCTCAGAGCTCCAGGTCCCATCGCCCAGCACTGCAAAGAAAAAGAAAATAAAAGCTATATTACAAGAATAAAGATACACAGAAGTTACACTGGAGGGAGCCAGGCCTGGGAGGATGGGAGTGAAATGGAGAAATGACTGTAGACAGGAATAAATAGGAATGAGCCAGGCCTCAGAGGGAGCAGCCGGGGGTCTGGACTTAAGGAGTGTCTCTACCTTGCTCTCCAGGGGTCAGAAAGACTCCCTGGCATGGGCTCCTGTGGCCACACACAGCCTGAGGCGCAGGTCCGAAGGAGGTTGTTGGGAGGGGCAGCTTGCGGTGGTACAGAGACTTTAGCTCCCAGAACGTGGGGTCCTTGCTCCACACCCACAGGGATCTCTGAGTTGAGCCACCCTAGCACATGGTCTCCAGGGCACTGGCTCAAAGGTTTTAGTCCCATGTGAGCCCCCCGGGGAGTGGCTGGCCAATGATTTGTGTGTCCCACAGGGAAGTGTCTCCCAGCCCTCCCGGCAGGAGCTGGGCACTTGGTACTTCCCATGTGACTTCAGGGTAGGTGCTGTCTCAGGGCCCTGCAGCATCCTGTGGCTTGGGGAAGTGCCGGGGTCGCTGCAGCCTGCCTGGCTTGACGCACACACAAGAATCATCTTGTCAGCATGATGACAAGCTTCTCCAAGGCCTTTGTCACTTACCAGGCGGACTGTGTGTACACAAGGACAACAGTACCAGGGAAAAGAAGGCAGGGCCTGGAGCTGCTATGTGGGATTGCTCATAGTTAGAGAACAAGGGCATCCATTGGGGAAACTGAGGACTCGCAGTCTGGTTACCCTGGCTTATGTTGTCTTGTGGGTGATGCCAACTGTAGCCAACCTTTACAGCCATGAAATGGCTAGCAAACTCCTTGTCAGCGCTTGAGAAAGAATGTGGCCAAAAACGTATATTATTATATAATTATTTTTGGTGGAAATGGGGATTGAACTCAGGCCCTTGCGCTTGCCAGGGAAGCATTTATTACACTGAGCCATCTCCCTGGCCCCACGTTTATTATCAAACCAATTAATATTCATTATGGGAAACATAGAAATATGAAGATTAGACCACCTTAATGTTAGGACCCCAAAAGGTTCTCTTTCAGGCTTTTGCTCCCCCACAGGTACAGGCACCAACTTGGTAGTGACAGCCCTCACGGAGCTCCTGGGCACAGCGTGGTTCATTCAGCTCGCACTGTACCGACTGTAACAGGACCCCAGGTAGAAGCTGCTGTAAGGCACAGGAACCCCTGGCACAGCAACCTGTGGCCGCACTGACCTGGCTAGATTTTTGCCGGGTGGATTCCACTGTTCACCACCACCGGTGACCTCAAGGTCACCCTGGCCTGGGTGATAATAAAAGGCATTGGGAGACGCTGTTGGGTTTGTGCCCATTTTGGCCAAGCAGTTTATTATTTCTCCTTGCAAAACAAAAAAAAAGACACTCAGAGCTTTAGAAGGACTTTAATTATGGGAATGGCTGCAGAAAGATGCCTTTGCTTTTGTGAATTTAAAATTCCCCAGCCTTTAATCCAATTTTTCTCCTATTGAAATAATTGATTTTTAATGTGGTGTTTGAAGCACAGGGCTTTTTAGGAGCTGAACTAATGACAATAGCAAGGTGGGCTCCCTCTTCTTGCTGCCTCTTTTTCTGTATTCCAGGGATGCCGCACACGTTTCATATCCACTTCCCCACTTGACATCTCAAGTTCTTTGTAAACTTTTCTGGTTATGAAAAGTGCTGTGATGAACAACGTATGACACTGTCTACGTGCTTACGTGTTCCGAGATCGCCTACGGAACAGGGATGACCTTCCAAGGTGTTCTCGAGTGTCGCCCACAGCACGTGCAAGTCTCCCAATACCATGCCTGTCCCACAGCTGGCAGCTATACATCCCAAAGCAAGTGACTGAGAGCACCTGTTGCTGGTCGAGGGCAAGGTGAGTTCCACTGTCAGGAAGCAGGGTCGCTGGTCTGAGGGAAAGCTCTGGCCTAGAAGCATGAAAATAGCTGGGGTTGTTTTTGTCCCAGGAATTGAGGGAGCTGCTCCAGTGACACAGTTCTCTATTCTGACGCACGTGAGCCGCCCTGCCTGGGCCTTCAACCCCGACCTGCCACCAGTCCTCAGAGCCCCGGGGGGGGTGTGGGTTAGCAGAAGGGAGCTCAGCCCGGTATGCACTGCACGCTTCATTCAGAACCTCCTGCAACTAGGAGCTGTGGTCCGAGAGCAAGCACCATGAATCACTGTGTTTCCAAAGATTATTTATTAGCTCTCTCACACACGGTGAGAAGAATTCAGAGTATGAAATTGAAATAGAATGAGATGAACGATCCCTTAGCGTGTCTGGTGGCCCCAGACGTCAGCTGGACTCTGAAGGAGGCAGGCTTCAATGGGCTTCCCGCTCGCCACTTACTTAACAGGGGACTCTATCACAAGGAGAGATGGAGAAACTACATCCTGATTTCTATGGGGTGTAGGAAGGAAAGCCGGAGGATTAATTTTTTTTCAACAAAGAAGTGAGGGTGGGCCACACCGATAGCTCAGTGGACTAAGCACCTGCCTGGTAAGCACAAGGACCCGGGTTCTACCCCAGTTACCACATGATGTGCCCATCCCACCCTGGTGCTCTGAGTTGGCCACCAAAACAGGGCGTGGTAATGCATGTGCCTGGTATCACAGTGCTAGGAAAACAGGTGAGGTTCTGAAGCAGGAAGTTCTGAATGAAGCGTGCAGTGCACACTTGTGAAAACAGGAGGATCACTATGAGTCTGAGCTGTGTAGAAAGATCCTGTGTCAAACACATAAATTAAAAAAAAAAAAAAAAAAGAGAGATGCAGGTGATGATAAGCCTTATGCTGGTGATTCTCTCTGGAATAATCTCACCCAAGTCCAGGCCACTCTACCACACGTCTTGGAGCAGCCAATCTTTTTGGTGGTGGACTTGATTTCTTACAATAGTCGGGTCACTGGGGCTGGAGGAGGGACGTGGATACTCTGTGATGTAACTGGGAGATAAAAGCTGTGGAAGGTACAATGAGCAGACTGCTCAGGGCTCCCAGCTGGCCCTGGAGGTGTCCCCTGAAAGGTGGATCATGAAGCCTGTGCCGAGCGTGTGGCATCTCGAGAGGAAGAGCACGGCCCCCTGGGCAAGGATGAGGAGGGGCGGAGCTCCTCGGAGGCTGGGACCCGGCTGCTTGCCGCAAGCCTGGCTCCCCCACTCGAACTCACCCTGCCCTGCAGCCATGAGCCTGTCAGCCTGGATCAAACTTGCACCTTGTCAAGAAAGGCCAGTTCTTAAAAGGATTTTGATTCCTTGGGCACAAGGGAATCGTTTGCTTTTGTTTCTTCTCAAATGCTGTTTCCCAGCCAATGGGAAGACACTTCCGCATTTGTCCTTATGATGCTGGCCTCGAGTTGAGCTCCTGGACACCAGCAACTCAAAGGCCAGACTTCCTGGGTGTCCTCAGGACTGTGGCTGGCTGAGAGGTCAGCAGCACCCAGATTCCCAAGGACGCCCCTGCAAAGTCCCTGGAGGAGCTGGTGTGGGCCCCAGGCCTGTCCCAGAGGCCCCCTAGTCATCTGGGATGGGGGTGTTGCAGTTCCCGTGGTAGATCTTGACGTGGCCCTCGCAGCGGAAGTAGGCCTCAAAGACATCGCTGTAGCCATGGTCCCGCCACCAGGTGCACAGCTGCCGGTTCCAGGTGCAGTCCAGCACATGGAAGAGCTCAGGGTGCTCCATGCCGATCATGGTGAAGAAGTCCTGGTCCCCAAGGTGGCCCCGGAAGTGGTACTTATTGGCCAGCTGCTGCACCTGCTTGGGCTCCAGCAGGCGACTGTAGAGTGGGGACTGGCGCATGGCCTCCAGGCTCAGCAGCATCACCCCACTGTTGAAGCCTGGGAGCCCCTCAGGGGGAGGCCCCCCAACCCTGGTCTTGGGGTTCTCTTGGCGGAACTGCCAGAATGTGTGCCTGCAAGGAAAGAGGATAGAGTTAGCCTGGCATGGGGTATACTGCTCCCTGGGCCTCTTCCTGGGCCTTCACACACTCCTGTCCTCACCTCTGAGCCCCAGATTCAGAAACAGGTATATGGGGGCTCAGAATCTGCACCCTGCCCCTGCCCCAAGGGGTGGCAGAGACACAGCCTGAAGCCACATCCCCTGAATCCAAGCACCACGCCCCTTACCCTCTTCGGCCACCTCATGATGATGACATGAGGTCGACATCCTTGCTACAGCTAAGAATTGTACAGACACAGGATGCACCAGACAGGGTGGCACCTGCTCATTAACTCCTCACAGCGAGCTTATGAGACGAGTGCTCTAGGAGGCGATGGCACATCTTTACTGTGGAGGAAGGCGTCTCTGAGAGGGTATGTGACTTGCCCAGTGTCAACAGCTCAAGAGTGGCACAGTCTAAACCCAGACCTTTGGGCAGGTGATCTCTTCTCTGGTCCCATTGCAGTCTCCAGGCTGGGAATGCACAGCCTTCCTGCTGTCTCAGGTACCACAGAGGAAGCGGAGACTTTGATGCTGGGTGGAAGAGTGTGCCTGGGGACACTCTCACCAGCAGAACACACAAGCCATTGTTCAGGTTTGGCCATAAGTAAATCAGAGCTCTGGCACCTGACTACTGATAACAACCTTGGCAGAAAGAAACTTCCAGAGCAACCTGAGAAGCAGTGGTCCTGGCCAAAGAGCCTGCTGGGATAGGATCCCCAGTGGGTAACATCTGCTCACTTTAACCCAGTTCTTCTAAGTGGTTAATTTCAGACAGAGTTATACATCAGCTACACGTTTATAGACAGACTTGGGCCCTCTCTTCTGGTTATGGATGACGTAGTTTTTAAATGTTTACCTGGAGCTTATCTTAATAATCATCTAAAAAGCAAGAAGGGACAAGAAAAAAAAAAAAAAGAACAGAAGGAACAAATAGAAATAAAACTTTGGTACCTAAAGAAGGGATGAAGGACTGAAGGGAGAAGAGGGGACTGGGGGAAGGAAAAAAAGGCAAGATGTACCATGTACAAGTAAATTCCCTACAATGAATGTTATGTCCCAATAAGATGAAAGAAAAATCTGAAAAGGCCACAGAGACTCATGGGCTCATTTCCGTGAAGAACACCCATCTTTATGGAAAGGAGTGCTTGAGGGAATCGTGCAGAGCCCTGAGAGTCACAGCCTGGGTCACTGGTGCTGGCTCTCACCCAGAGTTCGTGGCCAGGGAAGCTCAGGCTCAGATTCTCCAAGAGTAATCCTTCTCTTCTCTCCCTGTGTCCCCCATCATGGACCCCTGCCTATAGACTTCCCATGACTTTTTCTCTAGGTTTGTACTTTCTTGGCTGGTGAGGCTCAAGGCATGCTTTTACTCCAGAGAGGGGAGAAGCAAGGATTGGAATACCCTCAGGTAGCATACATGAGTCCACACAGAAGATTCCAGAAGGTTCTGAAAGCATGGGTTAGCTGAGGCGAAGCGCAGGACACACACTATCAGGCAGAGAAGGCCCCCAAGAGGCAGTGCTATATGTTGTGCCTGCCTTGAGCCAGGTTATCCCTGTTTACCAGTGCTCAGCAACCCAGAGGGAAGTCTGAAAACTCCGGTCCTCCTCCCAGAGGGAGGGCGTGGTTTTGACTACAGCTGTTGTTTGGCTCATGAGTCCCAGGACCACTCAGCTCTGTGGAAAGAGCCTGGAAAGGCCCTCAATTTCCAGACCTCTGGAATGAAAGGTCAGGAAGGGAGACACTCAGTGACTGCCTAGTGTTCCATCCACCCCAGGTCCTGCAGAGACACCTAGGGACAGTTCTGTCTTGGAGGCCATGTGGATGCCCTCTTTCCTGGCTAACTTCAGGTGATGATAGACTGTAGGTCTTACTTGAGCTGAGGCTAAGTTCTGTGGGACAGGTGTGGTCCCCAAGTCCTTGGAGGGAACCTGCCCTGTGGTGTCAGTCTGGAGAGAACAGGGACTTCCCTGTCACAGGCAGCACTCTCTGCTCCATGGCTGAAAGGCTTCCTTCAGGTCTCCTCAGGCCCTTTCTTTCTGGCCAGCCCCCAGAAGGCAAATCCTCCATCTGGGCCTCCCTGCACTGCAGGCTAGAGGGGTCTGCTTGGCACCTCCTAGAACCCTGTGCCACATAATGGGGTTGAGGAAAGGCAGGGCAGGACACCATGCAGCCACACAGGGCCTGGAGCAGAACGCAGCAGGACAGGATTGTCCTGTATGGCGGGTGTTCGAGTCTGTCTAGGACTCTGCCCTGTTGAAGCCTCCAGCTGGGGGAGGAGAGTGGAGACAGGACACCAGGGTGCAACTGTCCCCATGGGCCACCTCTGCCACCACCCCCAGAGCAAGCTCCTTGCTTGACCTACATGATGCCACACTCCCCCAGCTGCTGTGCTAGGAGCTCCTGCAAGCATCACAACTGGGGCTTAACAGAAACTTCTGCTCATAGTTCCAGGGGGAAGCCGAGGTGGAGGGGTGGGCAGGGAGGCTCCTCCACGGCTGCGGGGAAGGGTTTGCTCCCTGGCCTGACCCCACTTCCAGTTCTCTGGTCCTCTGCAGAAGCAGTGCCTCCACCTCTGTCCCCCTTCTACCAGCATTTCCAAGGGCATAGTTTCCTACAAAGATGCTAGTTACCTTGGGCCAGGGCCACTCTGGTCCAGAATAACCCATGGCCCCTGAGTGGGCCTGGGACTCATGAGTCAAACAACAGCTGTAGTCAAAACCACGCCCTCCCTCTGGGAGGAGGACCAGAGTTTTCAGACTTCCCTCTGGGTTGCTGAGCACTGGTAAACAGGGATAACCTGGCTCAAGGCAGGCACAACATACTGCAGAAGTTTACATTCTGCAGTAGTAGCTATGGTCAGGAATCTAGCCAATGGCAGCTGGGCAGGGGGACACAATCCACCCCATGGCCCTGCACCTATGGAGATGGAGAACACCACAGCCCATCTTCATTGCATTCTCACGGCCCAGGCTCAGAGGGCAGGGATGGATCCCAAACTGGCCAGGTCCCCGACTGCCGAGGGGTTGCCAAGTCGCCACGGGCCAGGGGTCCTGTCCAGGAGATGCTGGGGGCCAGAGAAGGCAAAGCTGAGGGAGTAGGAAATGTGGGTGGGGAGAAGAGCCTGGGTCAGCCAGCAGGAACAGGGATCGGTCCTTGTCCTCACAGGGCAAGTGGGACCCACAGTGGTCATGCAGGCCAGGCCAGATGGGTGAGGAGGCAAGGAGAACATTGCTCGCCTAACCTGGCAGGAGGAGGAGGAAGGGGACCGTGTCAACCACCATGATGGGAATAGCCTTGTAGTCTAGAACCTGCACTTGAGGCAGCTGCGTGGCCTCTTGAGGCTTGGCTTGCCAGGGGTGGGTGAGGATGGGGAAGGGGTGACACCCTCTACAGGCTGCAGTGAGACTCTAGGAGCAGAGGCATGCTCCTGACTGCTGCTGTGGGAGTGTAGCTGCTGGATTGCTCCTGCGCTCACTCTGCCCGCCTGCTCCTCTCAGGGCTCGGCGGCATTTTGGGTCAGGGCCCCCCTCATCAGCCAGCATATGGAGGCTTCTGTTGCAACACAGCTCCCTTCTCCGGGAGTCTGTCTAGTTTCCAGTGCTGCACGGACTCTGACCAAGCCCTGTCGTGGGCCTCTGCAGGGTGAGCAGGCCTGATGGCTGCTGTGACCAGCCCCGAAGTGGCCCCACTATGGCGGGCCTCCTCCCATCCAGGGGCCTCTCCAGGTCTGCAAAGCTTTGAGTGGTGTTTCCCCATGCCTTGGGGCAGGCCGACCTCCTGACCTGCTGCCCCTCCCTGAGCCTCCCAGACATCTCAATTCTGTGTTCTGCTTCCCACACCTGTGGCCCCAGAGCCATGAACATGGGTGGGGAGCCGGCAACTCCCTGTCACTCGGCCGCATGGCACCCCCCATCCTTCTTGGCGTACCTTGCCCAGCCTCAGCCGGTAATGCCTTCCCACTGGCAGAGTCCCCTGGAGACAAGGCTGCACGTGTGTATGTGAACTGCTGCCATGCCATGGCATCACTGCCTCTCCCCAACCCCACACTTCCACCCCTGCCTCCTGAACCCCAGCCCGGCCCTGAACCCACAATCTGGCCTTACCTCTGGAGCCTCTTCCCCTCTCTTCCTTCCCCTCAACCACAAACCACAGAGCCCACTTGGGCAGAGCACTCAGCTCTCCATGCCCTTGCCCCAGAGACACCCTGCTGTGGTGACAAGGACAGAGGCAATCCCTCTGATAACTGTCAGAAGGAGAACCTGGGTGTATCCTGGGGTGGGAACACTGTGCTAGGGCTGGCTGTCAAGTCCCGGAGGCGCCACAGCTGTCTGTCTGTGCCCTCCCTAGTGCTGGCCCCAGAAAATGCCAGCCGCTGCCACAGGGGACTGCACATCACACTGGATGTGCAGCTCCATCCCAGGGGGAGCCCCAGACCCTGCCCAGAGGCAGCAGAACTGACCCTCCCCTTCCCCTGAGGTTAGGCAGAGGGAACAAGAGCAACTGCTCAGGGAAGTCAGAGCCAGTCACCTTCAGAATCAGCTCGCTGCCCCTAGAGGTCACAGGACAGGGTGCCGGACCTATGATGGGTGCTTTTCCGGGACAGTGAGCAGAACACGGGTGGGGGTGGGAAGGGTGGCGAGGAGGGGTATGTGTGGAATTTAACCTTGTGTCCTTGGGTAGACTCAATCCAGCCACTCAGCGCCCCTCACCCTCCCAGAGTGGGACAGAGGGTGTAGGGACAGCTGCTGTGGCTCACCCAGGCATGAACGGACAGGGCAGTGTGGCCCCTGCTGCAAGGGCAACTCAACTGCAGCAGCTTCCCAAGCCAGACAAGATCTGAGCACCTGTCCATCCCACCCAAGGGACCTTTACCAGGACTGTCCCTGTATGGCCCTGCTCATCTGTGGGTCTCAGCCAGGTGCTGGGGACAGACAGTCCCAGGCCAGGTCCTCAACCTGAGGTTCTGAATGCATAGGGTTCTATTCAGGACTGGGATTTCCCAGCCACAATGCTTGCAGGGATGAGCTTCAGGGACTCCAGGAATGCTGAATTCCAGCCAGCAAGGCTTTCTTGAAATGCGCAATTGTGTGAGTGCAATGTAGGCTTTGGTGGCCAGGTTTTACTGTTATTTCCTTTTGCTTTGAGATGCATTTCCATCTGTCAGCAAAGCCTCCAACTTGTCCAGGGCCGGGCCACTCTACTCCTGGCATACTCCTCAGGGGTCCAGACACCCAGGGTGGAAGTGAATCCAATAAGCCTATGGTGGACTAGGTGCCTGGAAGGGTGGAGGGGAAGGAGCTCTGGAGAGGCAGGGCTGGAAGTGGCAAGACCAGGCAGCAGGTTCTGGCCTGGGGAGGAAGGTGAGGCTAGAGGAGCAGAGGACTCAGGTCAGACACCTGTGGATGGAGGTGGAGCTGAAGCTCCATGGTCAATTCCACGGGATGAATGGCCATGGCTGTGGTGACGTCACTGCTGGCTGCTGGTCTGGGTCCTGCCCTCCAGCATACAGTGAGGACAGCGGTCTCCCTGCCTTCCTGCTCCAATGCATCATTGCGGCCACCTGAGCAGCAGCCCCATGCTTCCATCCTGTCCGGCATGCTCACGGACCCAGGACCAGGCTGCTGGTCCTGGCACCCCATTTCCATGCCACCATCATTTCAGATGGCTTGAAGCAAACCTGTCTTCTGTCGCTCTGTCTGAGCACTGGGCCCAAGTGCCTCCCCTAGCTCCCTGCTGTAGGTGTTCGCTTTCTAGGGAGATACTTTTGTTTTGTTTTTGAGACAGGATTATGCTGTTATCCCAGGCTGGCCTTGAGCTTGGAGCAATCTCAGCCTCCTGCATGCTGGTATTACAGGCACACACTACCATACCGAGCTTCCTGAAAGTTATTTTTCTCTTTAAACAGGCAATGTTGCCTCTCGCTGGCTGTGCTCTGCTTGGGTCTCTGGGTCTTCCAGATGATCCCTTCCACCTCACTGTCATGCCTGGCATGCCCCCTTTCCACAAGGGCAGCAAGAACTCCAGCCCCCTCCCGCCTCTCCCCATCTGCATATGGCTAGCAACCTTGCAGCCCTGCCTGGATGCTGTACAGCCTGGGCTCACCCTCAATGTGAAGAGTGGAATTTTAAAAACCAGATCAAAGCTGGCACTGAAATGAGATGCTAATGCAAGCCAGTACCTAGAGGAAAGAGTTAGGATTCTCCAAAACACCACCAGTTCTGATGGACACAATAGCCGCCCTCTCCTGCCTTTCTATTCAGTTCAGGATGGGGGGCTGCTCATCCCAGAAAAAGCACCCTGCACTGACCAAGCCAGCCGGGGGCTGTACCCCCGGGGAACCACCGCCAGCATTCCTGGCGCCATCTAGGGAAGGCGGAACCTCTCTCCTGGACGCAGTCTCCTCAGCCTGCAGGGTCACTGTGCTGGGAGCACCATGGGACTCAACTGCCAGCCCCTTCCCTTCCCTGCGTCACCAGCCAACCTGCCCATCTGCACCCTGCTGACCGACACGCCATGGTCCGAGGCCACCAGCAACCTCAGCCCTGGCATCCCCAGACAGGCTTCACATTTCAGGCCATTTTTCCAGCTCGGCTCTACAACAGCCCATACAGTTACGTGCCAGCAGGGCTGCAATTTCTGATAACTGGCTGTTGAAATCAGAGCACTGAGATAAGCTTAGTAAAGCTTAGTTTTCAGAGAAGATAATTTTTCTTGTATGGGTTTAAGAAACATGACCCTGGATCGAAACTGCAGGTACCCACATAATCAGAAAAGCCCACTTATCTTCTGAAGGCCAAGGGAATGCGAAGCTCTCATGCTGGAGCTTAGAAAGAATCCAGTTGCAAGATTTGTTTCCAAACTTTAAAAAATTTTTTTAAAAAAGTGAAATTTCTGCAAAGTCAGCAAATCACTCCAAAGTCACCCCCTTCTGAACTTTGCTTCACCAAACCTCCAAGAACTCCTTCACATCCTCCACCTGGGGTGTCCTACTTCTTTGGGTGTCATTTTTTGGGGGTGAGGGCCTCAATACGCAGTTCAGAATACACTTACTATGTATTCCAGGCTGGCCTCAAACTTTCAGTATCCCTCTTGCCTCAGCCTCCTGAGTGTTGGGAGCCCCCATGCTTGGCTTCTCTGATAGTTTGAAGAAAAGTACAAGAAATGCAGGCAGCTAGCCTGTGTCTACCCCTGGGCCAGCTGAGTCACTCTATCTGCCTAGTGGCAGCTGTGGGCTGAAGGCAGCCCCGGACCCAGCCGCAGGGCTGAGCCGGCTTAGATGAAGTCCCACCCGCAGGTAGCTGATGTCTACTTCATGCTTGTTACACGCCCCCACTTTGTAAACAGTTTATATGGGTGATTCCTAATCCTCAGGAAAGCAGGGTAACGCACATTACAAAGAAGGTGAAGATTATAGAAAACACGTATGTAGCACCATGAGCCAGTACACATGAGCCCTGTTCAGAGTGCTCACATGGTTGAACTTGTTGCTCTTCAAAGATAATAAACATTCTATCTTGTTTACTCGAATGGGAACATTCGAGAAGTTGAACACGCTTACACTGTGTCCTACACCACCCAAGTATCACACCAAGAGATCCATGTGCCTTGTGTCTTCCCCCATTTTATAGAACAGTGTGATGGTTTGCATCTAAATATAACGCCTAGCCAGGCATGGTGGCGCATGCCTGTAATCCCAGCACTCGGGAGGCTAAGGCAGGAGGATTGTTGTGAGTTCGAGACCAGCCTGAGCTACAAAGTGAGCTTAAGGCCAGCCTGAACTGCATAGTGAGACCCTGTCTCAAAAAGACAAAAAATAAATAAATAAATATAATGCCCCCAAAGCCTCATGCATTCATGGGCAGGGCTTTGGCAAGGTGACTGGACTAGGGAGCTGATAGCTGGCTTGCTGCTAGGAGGAGGGGTCTGGCCAGAAGATGTGGTGCCTGGGGCTATGGCTGGAAGGGTTTCTCTCTTTATCTCTCGCTGCTTCCTTTCTCCATGAGGTGAGAAGCTCCCCTGAGAAGCCTCTCTGCCCTGTCATCCACCTTGGAGCCAACTGACTTTGGACTGAACACGAGCCACCATAACCTTCTCCTCCCTTAGCTGGGAGTGTTGGGTATTCTGTTCAAGCTATGAGCAAAATGAAAAAGACAGAGAGGAAACTGAGGCCTACGTAGGGAAGGAATTTAGTGCCAGGCTAAGCCTCTCCCCCAGGAGGACAATACCAGGTTCCATCTTCTCTCAGTGGATGGCAGCACCTGCCTCCAACACTGCTAAAGACAAAACACTGTCCATGGCTTGTGCTCTGAGCTGGCACCACTGCCCCAGATGCACAAGGGGTTGTGGGGGTCACAGGACCTGGCACAAGCCCACCACACACATGGAGGAATCAGCTGGAGCAGAAGAAGCTTCCAACCAAGAATTTCAGATGGGGCCCCTTGCTGAGGGGACCCAACAAGCCATGCAGGGCACAACCCAAGTGAATGCACAGGAGGAAGAACCCTGGGCTTCCAGAGGCCCAGTGCTGGGGTGCGGGGCAGGGGCAGTGTGCTCAGGGCCACCCACTGTGCACTTGTGTGGGTATGGGCTATCTAGACCACCAGGCAGAGTCGTACAGCCAGACAGCAGGCTAGAGGCAGCCAGGGCAGGGGCGGGGAGACGATGGGGCAGAGCTTCTGTTTGGGGTGACACTAAGGTTTGGAAATGATGAGGATGGTTCTACTACATTGTAAATGGAACAAATGCCAGAAACTGCACACCTATGACTGGCTAAAGTGGCATATTTTCTTAATCTATGTTTGAGCACTATTCCTTGAAAAAAAAAAAGGAGTGGCAGAGGAGAAGCCACTGGGCCTGAACAGAGCTGCAGGCGACCACCTTATGGCACAACCTTGATTTCAGTTCATCCCTCAGGGCCGCAGCCCTCTGCCTCACAAAGCAGAATGGACCAAAGCCGTGCTCTGCTCACACACCCCCCCCCCCACACTGCTCTGGGGCCTTCCCAGGCCTCTCTGCTGCAGTAAGCCCAAACCACTGTCCCGCTGCCCTTCCCCACTGTGACCACAGACTCTCCTGCAGTTGCCCTGTGCCTGCTCCCAGAGCCACAGACATTGGGGGGGGGGGCGGGGGGGAGTAGCAGCTTCATCCTCTTTGTGATTAACCTGGTGGGGTCCAGAGAGCCAAGGACACCCAGGATGGAGCAGGTTCTCCACAACAGCACCTTCTACCTGCTCCTCGCAGAGAAGCGAAAATAAACTCTGAGGGGTGCAGAAAGCATCGCGTTCTGCTGCCACATGCAAGGGACACCGGGAGCAGGTGCACGGACTCACCTTGGGGTAACACTGCGGCCTACTCAATCTGGGCTCATCACCACCGAGGCATCACACCACAGAGACACATCTACGCACACTGTCACTGCACCCGCTGACCCCGCAAGGTCATCAGGGGCCTGCCTGGGCAGCCTGGATGGGACACATCTGCCAGAAGTCAGTCCGTTATTTACAATAAAGCGTTCCTAAGTCCCTTTCCCTGAAGTACACTTAGCTGACATAGACCCCTTTGGTAAAGAATTATGTGCTCTATGTTTGAAACCTCATTCAGCAGAAAGATTCTTTTTAAAAAAGTTGCTTTTCCTGTGTGGTTCTGGTAAATACGGAAGACCTGTTCTTGCTAGCCCAGCAGGAGAGGGAGAGGGGGACTCATGCCCTGCAAGAGGCCTTCTGCAACAGCCAGCATGACTGGGTCTCCCAGTGCCAATGGCCTGCCAGTCTGTCCCTCCCTCCGTAGCCTCTGACAATAGTCTGTGGAGCAATCCCAACAGTGCCCCATCCCAGGCACCCCTCCAAGCCTGCAGGGATGCTGGACAGGCCCCCCTGCACGGGGCAGAATCCATGGGACCGATGTGCAGCAATCGCTGGACCCCGCAGCTGCTTTCACCAAACCTTTCAACTCACACTGGGAGAAAACACTGAATCCCTGGCAGGTTAGTACTCCTATCAAAGGCTGTCACCATGGTGATCTAGGTACACACACACACACACACACACACACACACACACACACACACACGCATGTGCACACACACACAGGCATTGTAGGCTGCAAAACCTTCCATCCCATCTACTACTACTTTTTCTAAGAATGTATAATTTCTTGTGCTTTAAGTAAATATTTTTCAAAGGCTGATTACCTCCAGGAATGTTCCTTTGTATGTTACGCATTTCCGGGGCAAAGTATGATGATCCAAAACGGATCTCTGCTAAACACATTTCCTGAATAAAAATCAGAATACCTGGCCTTTTATTGAGACAAAATACACAACATCCTCCTGTCTCAGTCTCCTTATTGCTGGGATTACAGGCGTGCGCCACCATGCCCAGTTCCAACTTGGGACCTTGTATTTGCCAGGCAGGCGCTTAGACCACAGAGCTATCTCCCTAGGCCTACTTGCTTGCCTTTGACCTACATCTATTTCCCTCTCCTCACCCTCACCACTTGCCATTGCTGTGTATTCAATTTGTTTGCTTTTTGAAGATTCCTTAATGTGAGTTCAAGCAGGATTTCTCTTTCTATCTGGCTTACGTCACTTAGCGTAATGTCCTACAGGTTCATTGTTACTTGGGGTAATAGCAAGCCCTCCTTTTTAAAGGCTGAAGAACATTCATTCATTCATTCATTCATTCATTCATAGACACTTTTTACCGTTTCCATAACAACCATAATCTATGTTCCCTCCAGAAGCACATCTGGGTCCTTCTTTGCCCTCACCAGTGCATATTACTTCTTGTCTTTTTGCTAACAGCCAGCTGACAGGTGCGAGGTGAGAATTAATGCTTTCTGACATTTCCTCAGTTTTACACAGTACACCCAAGGCTGCCCAACAGGGAGCGCAGGAGGTTGATGCTGAGCTGCTGATGCTAGGTAGCAGACAGAAGGGACCAGGGGTCCTCCACGGAAATCGTCACTTGCTCAGACAAGAGACTGTGATTCTGAGTCCCTTGCTCTTCTTACTGGGGAAAAGATGGGCACAGAACCCACCCAGCAACCCAGGCCACCACTTCTGGACAGTAGAGGCTGCACAGGCCTAAACTGCACATGCTCAGAGCCCAGAGAGAATCAGCCTCAGGAAAGCAGCAGAGGAGTCTGATGCAGGAACACGATTTCTGTTCACCTTTTAAACACACACTCTGGTTCTGTGCTTGTACCTGGACTCAGGCAGATGAGGAAGACAGGATGATAAGTGGCCAGGCAGAGCTATAGGCCAGGGCTTGGACAACCTGAATAGAAGGTGAAACAATGGAACCCTGCCAAGGGGCAGACCCAAAGGGCAAGCTCTGGCAACCTAGAATAAGAGTGTCCCCAATATCTCAGGAGGAGACAGGTGCTGGGTTCTGCTTCTGACAGCTGAGCAGGGACGCAGAAGCCACTGTCCCCACTAGGCCTGCTCCTCCCCGGGCACACATACTGCCTCTCCGACCAGGGACATGTCGGCTGTTCTACACACTCATCACTCAAGACTACTGTCTGGAATTCTAAACCCATTTTCCTAGGAGATCCACTTCCCCTTGGTATCTGGGCTTCTATGTACATAATACAGACAATGGGCCTTCAGGCTAGCGGGGGACCCATAGGGAAAGGACCAGGGCTGCTCACGAGGCTCTGAGGGAGGACACCCTACTGCAAGGCTGTGAAGGACCGGGGAGAGATGAATGGGGCTCTAGAAACAGAAGAAGAGGGAGGGTACTCCGAGATAAGAAGGGCCTAGCCAAGGGAGGAGTCCAAACCCTAAGCCCAAGTCTCCCAGGAGATGAAGTCCCACCTTTCCAGGTCAGGGGAAAGGGAAGCTGTTCCCTCAAGACAGGAGGTAGGCAGACTCCTGCTGCCTTGCTGGAGGAGGAGGACTGAGACTCACAGGCCCAAAGCCCATGCATGACCACGTGTTCACCCTGGTTCCCACAGGGCCACGTACTGGCTAATAAGGACCTCAGGGCCCTGGGGAGCATAAGCCACTGGAAAGCAGGAGCCACTGTTCAGCTGGGGCCATGGGCTCTGTGGCCTGAATCTGTCCTGCATTCTCAGCTTTAAAGAAAAGCTATAAAGTACTCTGATTCTAAATGTTGATTTTTTTAATAACCTTGTCCATACAGTCCACAGGATATTACTCTGCAGCCCCTAGATCTACAGCCAGAATACACTGGATGATGATCCAAGTGCAGGTGTGCAGGCCCCAGCTAAGCCAGCTGGGTCAGGGTCCCCCTCAAGGGAGGGCAGCTGGGCACCTCTATTTTGGAGGACCCCAGTGGCCACTGTGGCTACAGACAGCCAGGGGCCACTGGTGAGTCTGTATTCTCACTTTTACCTGACCACTCCGCATTCTGTCTAATCAGCAAACAAGGTTGCTATCCCAACCTCTAGTTCATAATAATAAAATGAGAGTTCAGAATAAGAAAACGCTAACCACAAAAGAACTACACAGGGCCTTTTAGGTGTGTGTGTGTGTGGTGTGTGTGTGTGCGCGTGTGTGTGCGTGCACATGCACGCACGCACGCATGCGGGGTCTCGCTACACAGCTCAGACTTATAGTGATCCTCCTGATTTCTGCCTCCCTAGTGCTAGGATTACAGGAGTGCACCACCACACGCCTGGACTCCATTGCTGGCTCAGGCTGCCCAGGAGCAGGGCCGGTGCAGCCCGCAATATCAGGGATTGAACCCTAGCTCCTGAGCTTACCTAAGCAAGCACTTAGTCCACTAAGCTATATCATTGGCCCTTGAACAGGGCTTTTAAAACTCTGGGGAATGGCAAGAGGTCCAGAGGACACAGCTGGTACCAAATATGGGAAATCGTGTCTTATACCTACAAGCTTTAAGAAACTTAAATATTCTACTCTGTAACAAATCCACACATACTATAACATATTGGTTTAACATACAAAATCTTGAGAAAACCTAGTGCTTTGGAAAGATGTAATATGTTTTTGCCTCTGATATGGGGTTCCTAAGAACTTCCCAAGTCCAAGTGTCCCTAAGACATTTGCCAGTGTTTAGGAAGTACAGACACACCCACACACCATCCCCCTCCTGCTCCTCCTCCCTTTTCGGTGCTGGGAACTAGAGCTCCCCCAGGCTAGGCAAGTGCTCTGTCATCCAGTCATGCCCCCAGCCCTGTACCATGTCATTTCCTTGACTTAAACCAATGACAAAGTGCCACACGCTATCCATGGCAGGGAGATCCCGGTAAAAAATTTTAATCAACAAATTTCCATTTAAACTTTTGGCCAAAGGTATGGGAGGATTCAATATGTGTTAGGCGGGTAGCCACGATGACATAATAGGGAGAAACTGCTATTAACACACAACTTTAAAAGGCAAAGGAGGCCTAGGAAGATAGCTCAGAGGCATAAATGACTGCCTGGCAAGCACAAGGAGCCAGGTTTGATCCTAGTACCACACGCTGCGCCAGCCACTGAACCCCCCCAGGTGTACCACGCGGTCTACCGAATCTGGAGGCAACGCCTGCAGTCCCAGCACTGTGGAGGCTGAGAAAGGAGGATCACCAAGAGTCTGAGCTGCGTAGCAATGAGACCTTATACTAAATAAATGAAAGATCTTTAAAAAATAAATAAATAAAAGGCAAATGACTCAAAAGTGGCTTTTGTGCCACAAAGATGGCATTAAGAGACAGATGAAGCTCCTGCGTGGCTGCAAGGCCCGCTCTGGGTGGAGACAGCCATGCTTAGGGAGTTCGCCTGCGTGCCGGGCCCACACACAGCCACCGGGCCCCGAGCTGGAGACGCTTCCGCAGGGGTCAGAGGGCCTGCAGGCCATGTCTACACAGGCTGCACTCCTGCGTCCACACTGCCAATGCTGGCAAGAGGTGAGGACGCCAAGGCAGTCCCAGGCATGTGGGCCTGTGCTTTTCCTATCATGGTGACATGTGTCACCAGTGCTTAAGGGTTCACTTCAGATCTTCCTCTTTTCTCTTACCTCAGTATGACTACCTCTTAGCCTAGAGCCTTCCTTTTTCTCGGAGTAGTTATGCATTATTAAGCCCGAGAATTAATTCAGGACAGCATTTCACTAGTGGGTGGCATTTAACTATTGATTTAAATGCCATAGGTACTGATTTTCATGGAGAAGGAATGCTTTAAATTAAACATGGGCTCTTTACACCCACGTGCCCAGCTTGTTGTTATTAATAAAGTGGTATCAAGCAATCAATATAGTTATTTGCTATTATCACTGCAGAAAGTAATAAGGCCTCTTGTGGGATCTAGTGTTACCTTCATTTGTCATTCACTAAAGCTCAAGATGGAGACGCTCTGGATGTATTCTGCACCCCCACCCCCAGTTCTGGCCCCACCTCCCTCCCTCCTGGATTAGCCATTTCCTGTGTTGGTCTCATTAGGCTGGGATGTTACCAGCCTCGGTGACTCTGCTCTGGGCTGGGGGAGGAACCAAAGGTTCACAGACTTGGTGCAACCCAGGTGAGACCCCTGCTGGTGTAGTGTGGAATTGCAGCCTTGCTGTGGATGGGACCTTCCAGGAGGCAACTCAATCCACCAAGAAGAGCGGTGCTAGCTAGCTGCCTGCGCTGCTGCCACTCCCTTTGGTTTCTGTGGCTGCCATGAAAGGTTGCCCTCTGCCATGTGCCACTCTGCCTTGGAGCACAGACTGAAACCTCCACTCAATGTGAGCTAAATAAACCTTTCCTCCCTTAATTTTGGGTGTCTGGCATTTTGTTCCAGCAACGAGAAAGGAGTAACTGAGACAGTAGGCCATGCTGGCCTTGACCTCCCAGGGATCCTCTAGCTTCAGCCTCCCAAATGCTGGGATTACAGGTGTGCGCCATCACACCCTGTTAACCAGGACCCACTCCTTTAAAGCTCTTCTTCACCACTGTCTTCTGGTCGCCACCTCTGCAACCGCAGCGGCAAGCTAGGGGCCCCAGCATAAGGCAGGATTCTCCAAGCCAAGGAAGGCAAAGAGCCACTGAAGAGCTGGGGATAGCTGACAAGCATCCCACAAACAACTTACAAACTGCTCCTGGATACTAATAAAATTAGAGGCTCCTGAAAGTCTTTTTCTGTTGGTAATAGGATTAGGAAATAAAAATAAAAACCAACGCACTGGAGGCACACGCCTTCTGCCCCCTGCAGTAACCCTCTCACTTGGCCATGAATGACCTTCCTTTTGCAGCTGTACTAGGGCAAGGCTCAGGAAGGTGCCTCCTCAGACCATCCAAGGAGGCGGGGCCTCCTGTGTCAGGGCAAAATTGACCAGGGCAGGGAGTGCCTCCCCTAGTCCTTCTGAGCCTCCCACCTCAAGCTGATGACAAAGCCTGTCCTTGTCTATAACTGAGGCACTGGAAACTCTGGCAAGGAGAAGTCACCAGGCCTCTTCTCCCTCCGTGGTGCCAGCCAGTGCTGGGCACAGTCCCTGCAGCAACAAAACCCACACTACACAGGGGGTCCATTCTAGTACCCTGCAGCACACCAGATGGGGGCAAGGCTGAAAACACCTGGCCCCACAGGCGGTTTCCAGCAGCCCCCGTACGCTGTTCCCATGTAGGGTCCTACAGTCCTGACCCCAGTGCACAGGCAGACACCGTGGCCAAGAGAGCGCTTGGGGATCTCCAGTGGCAGCCCCTTGTGGCCCAGGCTACAGGCACAATGTCACAGGGCCTGCTTTTGCTCTTCTCTACTAAATATAACTGTGTATTGAAACCAGCTCTGCATAAACAGTAATTAGAAATGCAAACAACTACATTTATGAAAACATACAATCTGAGTGGGATATAATGAAATCCCAGGAGCTAGGTATAATTGGAGCCTTTCTCAACAACATTCAACTTACCAAATTGCTAAATGTAACTCACTTTTCTCATCTGAGACTTAGCAAAATATATCCCTTTTAAAAAATTTATTTGCTGTCTGTAAGACACATGTTTAAAGTAAAAGGAAAAAAAAGTCTGGAAAATACCACAAAGAAAAAGCAAGTACATACCACTCCGTCTGTCTTCCGGTCTTTTCCCGTCTGTCTCTGTCTTTATCTCTGTCTCTCACACTCAGGCACACAAAGCTGGAACTCAGGCTACCTCAGCCTGGAAAGCAGATTTGAGAACTATCTCCCACTGCCTGCTTCCGTTAGGGTCACCTCCCACAAAGCCATTATCAGTCATAAAAATTAAGACATCTCTCCGGAGTCAAATATTATCTTCTAAGCGTTTCCTGTTTTTTCTTTGGTTCTCACTACAACCAGAAGCAGTATTACTTTTTCCAAAATATCGATTAGGCAGTAGAGTTTAAACTAGAAAGTGGCTGAGCCTAGATTTTAAATCACCCCGGCCAGCTACATGCAGAGTTCAGGCTCTCTGTACTACATGGCATTGTCTCTCTCTTCTGCAGGTCTCCATTCTTGGATAGCAGTGAAATTTTAAAAAGAAGGTACATGGAGTGGCAGTACCACCTCCAAGGCCAGAACCCCCCCCCCCAGCCTCGTAACTGCTTGAGACAGAGAGGGGGTCATGAAGGCCCTGGATGTCCCAGAGAGGGGATGTCCACCTCTTGGGGCTCCCAGAGTAAAGCGCTATAAGATGAATGATTTGAACGATATACATCTATCACTCTAGTTCTAGAGGATGGAGTCTGTGGAGTCAGATCCTCCTGAGAGTGGTGACCAAGAGCCTGCTCTGGGTCCCTCAGCTTCAGCTGGCTGCTGGCTGTCTTGGCCCTTTGATGTGTGGCAGAGGCAAAGTCCTCGTCTCTGTCGTCCGAGTCACATAGACATCTCCTCGTGTGTGATGGTGTCCGAGTCTCCCCTTTTTATAAAGACAGCAGCTATACCGGACCAGGCCCCTCCCTCACGACCTCCTCTTACCTGCCACATCTGCAGTGACCCTATTCTCAAACAAAGCCACATTCTGAGGTAAGACCTAAAGACACGAATGGGGAGGGACAGAGTTCAACCCAAGGGGCCAGGGAGATGGCTCAGTGGAATAAGCACTTCCCTGGCAAGTGCAAGGGCCTGAGTTTGATCCCCAGTTCTGCCAAAAAAAAAAAAAAAACAGAGTTCAACCCATAATAGTAATGGAGAAAGGGAGGGAGGGAGGAGGGGGAGAGAGTAGGTGTGGGGCTGACCTGTGGATGAGCCACTGTGGACTCTACTAGGATAGCACAGTTCTCAAGGGACAGGTGAGTGACAGTGCCAGGTGTCTCTTATGATGGTGGCTGGGTGGGTACCCGTCACTGTGCATGTGTGTGAGCAGTAGTCACAGACCATCCTGCTAGGGACCAGGCTGGAACGTTGCCAGGCCATCTCTTGCCACCTATCAACCACTACCAGACCTAACTCAGAATCCTACATTCACAGGCTTCTTCTGCTGCCTCCAAGCTGGGAAGCTGATAGACAAGGCTGCCCATAACTGGGGCCCCAGGGAGAGGGGGAGCTGTGGAACCTGAGTTACAACACAATTTCCAAAACCGTGGGCTCAAAGATTCGAAGTAGAGTTAAGACAGCTTTCCTACCTGCTCCTGGGGGGAAATATGGAAATATAGGCTGCTCTTGGCTCACCCTCAAAGTGGAGTCCTGCTTCACTAGGCCTCGCCAGCTCTCTTGGACGTGGACATCGGCACGGGCTGCGGAGGCCTTAGGAACGCTTCTACAGTTCCCTTTCCTTAAACAGTTCGCACAAAAACTATGTGCAAATGATTCAGTACTAGCATCCATCGGGAATCTGGTATCCCAAATCAGCGGAAGTGAAAAAGGCCAGTTATAATTATCCTTAAAGGCAGCAAGACCATTTCTAAACAAGAAGAAGCCCTAAGCCTTGGAAAATGGAAACAGGGCCCTCCGCCTCTGCCATCCAGGCTGGGTTCCCGGAGTTGTTACAACCGAACATGGGGTGAACGTGGGGTTAGCTGGACGCTTTAGAACTTCCAGTCTGGGGTGACCAGCTTGTACCAATCCTCTGCTCACTCCTGCCGCACGAGGGACAACACACCCAGTCAGGAGTACACACACGTGTCTAACGGCCGGTCACCAGCACGTGGGGTTTCCAGTCTCTGACTTGCGGGTCAAGTGCTGCCGCGCCCCTCCCCCATCTGTGTCACCCTGCGCAAGGGCTTGGCCCTCCTGGAGCTGGGCTTCCTGTGAGATGGGAGAGTGAATGCAGAGCCAGAGGCTGCTGGGCGACTGCGTGATTAAAGGCACACTGGAAGAAGCCCGGCAGCTGCTGGATTGAGCGTCCTTCCTACCTTCCCCCCTTTCCCAGTAAGGATGAATCTGCACATGAGTCATCCACAAGCGTGGAATCTAAATGGAGCTGGGTACTTCTGGGCTCCGATCACCTCAGCTTCGGGCTCTGCTTCCTCACACACAAGTAAGAAAATCTGAGTTTCCTTGGGCTGGGAAGGATGTGCTAAGGGACGTTAATATTTGTTTTATGCCAGGCACTGTGCTAAGAATTTCACGTCATTTTAAATATTTTAAATCACACAGCAAATACTGTAATACTGTATCGCTAGTTAACAGAAAAGGAAATTGAGGCATGAAGAAGTTGGCTGGCCTGCCCATTGCCAAAGCAGATAAGTGGTGTGCACAGGCCTGTGCCCAGGCCGTGGAAGGCAGCACCGTGGTCTCAACCACAGTGGTACTGTGGCCCTATCTGCCAGGGTCCTTTCCTCTCTAACTAGTTTGGGGTGCCTCCCCAGCTTTCCATGAGGCTTTTTTAGGCTTCCTTTAGTCACTGACTCCACAAACAGCATCCCCAGGACCATGCAAGGAGGCAGGAAGGGGAGGAGCAGGGGGACAGGACGCGAAGTGCTCAGGGCGTTTGCGCCTAGCCAGAGGAGCCACGGGCTGCAGGGCACTGCATGCTGCGGGCTGAGCTGCTAGGCACAGCAAGGATGTGCAGGAGTAGGAGCCCCACGCCATGCATGGCACAAGCAGAGATAGGAAGGCAGGTGCCTGGCATGGTCTCTGGGAGCAGTGAGCACCATGGGCCTCAAGTGCCAGGTCTCAGCATTAAAGTCCCAAGCACACTGAAGATTCAATTAAGGTAGCAGATAAGGATCTGCCTGGAGCTACCGCTGGATTCTGCCCTTGGTGGTGATAACTGACCATCCTGCAAACTCTGTACCCAGCCCAAACCTCTCCAGGAAAGCCTTGGAGGAGTCACCTTGCTCCTCCCCATGACATCTGGGTTTGCTTTTCCTCAAAGCAGAGCTACACTGGTACCCAGGGCACAGAGGGCCTGTGGGTCCCAAGAATGACCACTGTCTGAGAGCTGGCAGCCAGAGCAGCACATTTCAGCTCTCTTCATGCCATGCAACAAATAAGTCATCTGGAGACGTGCTCTGTGTAGCACAAGGCACCAGGATCTGGGACGGAGACAGAAAGGACTCTGGATGGGGCACCAAGGTACGGAACAGCCACTGACTCCCACTTCTCTTCCTGTTACAAAATCAACCCTGATCCCCTGGCACTAATCATCCCGTCCCCAGGGCTGTAGTCACAGCCAAATCACAGCATTCCATGCCACCCACTGACACCCCTCCCATGGCTCCAAGGAGACTCACATTATTGTCATATATTATCCTGTTAAATGACGCTGTCACACACAAGGAAAAAGCCTTGCTAATTACAGAGCTGGGAGGACCTTCCTTCACATTTAATAATGAGACCTGGGTTGGACATGGAATCCTAACATCCCCAAACAAAATCGTGCTGCACAGCACAGTCACACTGCTGCACGGCCAGTAGGTGTGCCACGCTGGACTCGCACCCCACTAGGCAGAGGCACAGATGCTTCTGGAGCACACAGGAAAGCCGCAGTAGCTCATGTACTTAGAGAAGCACAGAGAGAGGAAGGCACAGGGTGGGGTCCTTGCTGGTGCTGGGAAGGAGGAACATGCTTTGAGGATGGGGCTGCACCCACAGAAGGGCCTGTGTGTATCTACCACCTCCCCCTGGGCTGGTGGAGGCTGATTCCGGAGCATGAGTGCAATGCCCCACCCACTTCCACCTGTCAAAACCCTACTCAGTTGAGACATGTGTAGCTGGCTTCCTCTGTTCCTCCCTTTCATGCTCCTAGCAAGAGGCCAGAGCAGAGGGATCTGTGTGCCCCAGACTCCCAGGCAGCTAGAGCTCTGGACAGGAATCCGGCTGTGCAGATCAGACATGAGATCAGCTGCACGCGATAGCTTCTGGCTGTCACCCTGAGCTTCCCAGCATCAAAAACGCAGGGCAGTGGTGGTGGCTCCTTGTCCAGACTCCATGATTCCTGGACCTCAATCCTCCAGTGTCTCAGAGAGTTTGGAAACAGCTGTGGGCCTGGAGGCAGCTTCCTTCATACAATGTGAGGATCCCCCCCTCCCCCACAGGACCCTTAGCAAAATAGAATTTAATTTCCCTCTCTGAGGGATTGAAAATTACAAGCAAGAAGCAAAAAGGAAAGGGAAGAAGCAATCTATGCAACATCATCAGAATCACTCAGGAGGCTCAGCCTGGGACCTGCCCTTCAGTCCCGCAAACAATACCATCACACTTTGCTTCCAATACCCAACTCTTCTGCTTAGCAGAGTGGGTCTCTGGGCCTGCACTGGGCCCGTGCTGAGTGACGACTGGTGAGCCACACTGCTCATAGGCCACAGCAGTCAAGGGCATGCACTACTGGGACACTGCTATTCAAGGGACAATGGAGGACTCACTGTTACAGTTTACATAGGAAGTGTTTCCCACCCTCTCCCTAGGACTCAAGTATCAAAGGCTTGATCCCTAATCAGCCGTGTTCAGAGGTGGGGCCTAGATAGATGCTGCACCTTGAAGATGATAATCCACTGATGAGTTTGTAGGTGAGCAGGGGGTCAGGGTGGGTCTAGGCATGTGGGTGCTACTGTCAGGGTGCATCTCTGGTGCTTCCCCTGGGCTCTGCTTTGGTCTGGCACCAGATGAGGAGCTTTTTTTTTTTTTTTTTAAATGTATTTGGTGCTGGGTCTCACTGAACAGCTCAGACTCATAGTGATTCTCCTGTTTTCAGCCTCCCCAGTGCTGGGATTACAGGCCTGCACCACCACACCTGGACTTGGTGGCTGGCTCAGTGCCCTAGGGGTGTGGCCAGTATAGCACATGGTGCCAGAGACTGAGCCCTGGTCCCTGTGCTCCTCTGCTCTGATATTTCTGCCTTGGTGACACTGGGCCATGAACTGAAACTTCTGAAACCATAAGCCAGATGGCCTTTTCCATCTTCAAATTGTGGGTATCGGGTATTTTTTCCCAGTGATGGAAAGCTGGTTAATGCACTCACTCCATTTAAGGTAGAGGGAGAGACAGTCCTGCTTGTTCTTACCCTAGAGCTCCAACATTTGTGTCCAAGGTTTACGTGGGGCAGGGCATGCCCAAGTTGAAGTGGGTCAATGCCAGGACAAGAGCTCAGTTATCTAGAGGGCAACAGTCAAAGGGTGGAAGATCTGATGGGGGAAGTCTCAAGGGAAAACTGGAGGCACAGAAGCTGTGTCCAGCCCTCAGAGAGAAAGACTGAAGACAAGGCAGGTGGAGCTTCCCAGATGCAGCTGGCATGGCTGAGGCCAGCTGTCTATCAACATGGACTGGGTGGGACTATGTGCTCAAGTTCAGGGAGAACCAGCTAAGTGGGGGTACACTGGCTTCTAGTCCACTGAGATGTTCCTGTCACTTAAGAGGGCAATATGCACCCAGAGATCTTGAGGTGGAGGGCCCAGAACATGTGCTATCCGGGCCAAGGCATCTAGTGCACACCACCGTGGATCCACTGGGTACTGATTCCCCCTCCCTGTTCTAACCAGAATGCTTTGGGCCCATGCTTCCTAAGCTGCCCTGTGCATGTGAGGTACCTAGGGATATCACAGGATCACAGGTTCTGATCTGGAGGTCTGGCCCCGGTGTGAGCTGTGCACAGGTATGCTGCCAAGGGTCCCCTGGCTACAGAGGCAGGCTCTCTCCAGCCAGTGTGCAGAGGAGCAGCACCTAGCGCCATTCAACGCCCACTCAAGGCCGCTCCCTGCTTACTTCTCCGGCGTGCCTCTCCTCCACAGGACCCTTGGAAACCTGAACTTAATCTCCCTCTCTGAGGACTCTTAGAAACTGTGCCAATGGGAAGCAAAAGGGGAGGGGAAGTAAGAGTGGTGGAGAGCTGACTGGCTGCCACCAGCACCAGGAAAAGACTGTGAGTAAACACACCCTTGCCCGTCCACTGGGCCCCTAAGGTCTTATTCTCGTCCCTTGATCCCCAGGAGAAAAACAGGCAGAAGAGCAATTCATATAACAGACAGAATAGGGAAAGCGGCTCAGCTCAGCCGGGTCAGACAAATGAAAATCACAGGAGTCCTGCGCTATCACTAGGAAATAACTACTGCTGTGGGGGGCTGGGGCAGGGACTCTCACACTGCCGAGGGAAGTGAGAAGGACTGGGGCTTGCTGGAAAACAAGCTAGAAATACCTATCAAAATATACGTACACGTCATCTTCAGCTCCACACTCCTATCCTTGGGACTCTACCTCTATCCTGGGAAATAAAACAAGTTGTTTAAATGGGTGTGGCAGCACATGCCCAGGATCCCAGCACTGGGGGCGCTGAGGCGGGAGGACTGCCACAAGTTGAAGGTCAGCCTGGACTACACAGGGAGACTGTCTCAAAACAAAACAAAGCAGTTTATAAGGACGCACACACACTCATACTCACATGAATACCCAAGGATATTTATGACAGTATTATTTATAAGAAAAAGTGCAGACAATGTGAATGCCCAACACAATAAGAATGATTAAATTAGGATTAAATATGATACAGACCAATGTGATCACTATTTATGGCAAATCATTAAGATATTTTAAATAGAAGGGAGTTATTAAATATTATACACCAATGATATTTACAATAAACTAAATATGTGGTCAAAAAACAATGAAAGAAAGAAATGAGGTACACTGGAGAAATTTTCTTATGAAATATTAATGAGCGAAAGGAAAATGCAGTGAAGGTGATTGTAGCACAATGTTACAAAACTTGCACACACACCACGTGGGTGTGCACATACATATGTTTACATGAGCACAAACTGGGATTTTTATAAGCATAGATGAAAGCACATAAGGATCTGAAATTGTTAAGAGGATTGACTGTATAGAGTAGAGATGAGGACAGCATGGCAGCAGAGAAACACACACACACACACACACACACACACACACACACACACACCCTAAGCCCATACTGCCAGGCAGAAGAAAT
Source organism: Ctenomys sociabilis (assembly GCA_004027165.1). Classification (NCBI taxonomy): domain Eukaryota; kingdom Metazoa; phylum Chordata; class Mammalia; order Rodentia; family Ctenomyidae; genus Ctenomys; species Ctenomys sociabilis. The sequence goes on from PVKA01001457.1 coordinate 102,023, forward strand.
GCACAAGGCTGGTCTTGTGGCTTCAGGCCCCTTGCTCTCGCCCAGCCATGCCCCCAGCCACTTGCTAAGGGGGGACTTACCACTGTCACCTTATCCCACCTCCCAGGCATAAATGATTAAATGAGGAAATGAGGTGTCACACACCCTGTGCTCTCCCTGCTATGGGCCACCTGATCAGACACACACAGCCCCTCTAGGCCAGCTGCCCACCCCTTCTTCTCTACAGAAAGTATGGCTGAGTGGGCCCTGCTGCTCAGGGCAGCAACATAGTCACCTGGGGACATGAAGGCTGAGGCCAGAAACAGGGCCATGCAGGATAAGAAAGGACCCTGCCCTCTTCTTGCTTTGAGCCTTCCCCATGGCTCAGCCCCTGTGGGCAGCTGTCACTAAGGCCACAGTGGAACAAGCTTCCAGGCAGACCAGGGTCCTGACATTCTTGGTGCCCAGGGGGAAGGCACTCCCTGCCCTTATACCACAGCCTCTGCTGCAGACAACCCTGGGAGATGCCTGGGGAGAGGAACCCTGCTGTGCCAGGACCATATGTCTGTCTCCTAAAACCAGGCTATTCGGAGTTCTGGGGCCACGGGGAAGAGCAGCATCCCATGAGACACAGATGCTGTCCTCAGAGCTCCTCTGTCACCTCTGGCCCGGTCATCCACTGGGTGCCAGCTCAGTCACTCCTCCTCAGGAAACATAGCTATTGTGACAGCTGCAGGTAAGGGCTGTGCGTTCCCTAAAGGGACAAGTGCCACACCTGTGTGAGGCAGTGACGCTGAATGGGGAGGGGCGGCATAAAGCCTCTCCAGTTTCCTTCACCTGGGCAGTGTCTGGGGCAGTGAGGCCCACATGCCCGCCTTACCCCTCTGCTGACTGCCTCAGGGAAGCTGGTACCCAGAAAGTGACGCATGTGGGAGAGGGGCACTGGAGGTGCCATCTACCTGGACCTTGAGAAGGTGAACAAACATTGCTGCCTCCCCACTGTGAGGAGGGCCATGGGCAAGGAGCAGGCTGAGGAGGGATGGCACCTCTACAGACTTGCCAAGAGCTCATGGGCCTAGGCCTCTGGGGCCCCAATACAAAGGAACCACGGGGAGTTCAACTGAATAGTGCAAGCCCTGCCAACTTGGAATTAGAGAGCCCAGACTGGAGTTTGGAGCCCTAATCCTAGAAGCTACTTTCAGGGCTAGAGGCAACAGTGGGTCCATGTCTTAGAATTCCCAGGGAATTTTTAGGGTTTAAGCCTCCAGAGGAGGAATCTTCAGGAGAGTCGGAAGAGCAGTGCTCCTGGAGCTCTGCTATTGGCTATGCAACACTAGGAAAATCTCATCCCAGCTTTGAGCCCCAGTCTTGCCTTTGATAAAGTGGAAATGACATCTATATAATGAACAGAAAGCTCCAATTAGGGAAGTCACGTGATGACTCCATAGGCTACATACTGCTCCATAAATGGGACTTTTATTTCTGGGTGGCTGGTGGGAAATGAGCAGGACGGGGTGAACATAATGAGCCACTTTCTCCCAAAACCAGATGAAAAGAATGGCCTAGAAACTGAGTGTGTGTGTGTGTGTGTGTGTGTGTGTGTGTGTGTAGGGTGGCAGTGAGAAACTGCGTGGTCTTCTTGCAGAGAGGAGGTGCCTGGCACAGGAGGAGCACTTGCTGAACCCCGAGACCATCAGCTGGATGCCACCAGGCCAGGAGGCCTCAGAGGGCTGCTTCATCTTTGCTCCCCTGGAACAAGGCTGAATGTCCCGAATGGCTCTTTTGTTCCATGCAGCACAAAAATCACAAACATTTTTAACTGCCCTGTGTTTTTCTAGCTGTTTGTTCTTTTCTCAAAGGTCCCAAGATCACAGAAATGCATCCAAGAACAATAGCTGGTAAGCCTGCTCTGCGCAGTTGAAACAACAAGGCCACGGGTCCCTGCTGAAGGAGGGAAGGTGGGGAGCAGGGTGGCTGGGCAGCAGGAGCTTCCTCCACACTTTAGGATCAGGTTCCGCTCAGCATTCACATGGTCTCTCGCCTGTCTGAGAAGCTGCAATCTCTCCCATTCTTTGTCAAAGACCTACACCAAAGCCCCAAGGACGGGACCATGTGCTCAAAGGAGGGTGGCGCATGATGTCCAGTGGAGGGGGCCCCAGGCTGAGTGAGGGGTCTTGGTGCCCACCTCAGGGCTCTCAGATGGCCTTGGATCAATGCGCAATCTGCACCTCTGTTTTCTCATTTGGAAAACAAGTTTAGTATTGGTATCAACTCCATGGAACTAAAACAAACAAACAAAAAAAACTCCATGGAACTGTGGTGAGAGTGAGAGGAAGTGGCTCATACAAAGTGCCAAGCACAGAGCCTGATACACAGAGCACTCCAGTGTATTGCTACGCCTACAGAGCACTCCAATGTATTGCTATGCCTACGTCCGTACTGCTGTCATCCTCTATGATTCCCAGGTAGGTCTGTGAAGGTGGACCTTGCTGCAGGCAGGCTGCCTCCCTTCCTGCAAGATCCCTTTCTCTGTAAGGTTCCTGGGCCTTGAGTCAAAAGAAAGGCCCCAAGAGAGGGGATGGCAGCGTCCAGGGCAGAGAGGAACTGAAGAACCCATGTCCAGGAGACCGATTCACCTGGACTCTCTGCCCCTATCTATCCTATGTCCTCCATCTCCTCTGTCCCTGCTCTCCACTGAAAGCCCTGTCAGCCACAGGCCTGCCCTGAAGCCCTCCTTTGTATTCTGACTCTGAGGTTGGAGGCTATGAGATCTGCTGGTGTGTCCTGCAGAATGACACCCCAAACTGGAGGGATTAGCTGAGCAGGGGCTAGAGAAGTGCAGAAGGGCGTCAACAACCTGTGCTCACCCAGCTCTCCCCTGACTGGCCATATACGATGAAGTAGTATTCAGCCTTAAAGAACAGAATTATTCCATTTGCAGGAAAATGGATGGAACTGCAGGTCTTTGTGGCATACGAAATAAGCTAGACTGAGAAAGACAAGTAACACATTTCTCCTAATTTGGTAGATTGGTGGAGGGGTTAACATGATGGTAGAGGGGAGACTGATTAGAGGAGAAGAAGGGAATATGGGTAGGGCAGGGGGCTTGTGGATGGTGACTGGATGTTGCTCTAAAGCTCACTGGCCATCAGGAGGAGGGGCCTAGCTCGAGGCGTGGCCTGGGGTGTAGCCTTTTTTCCTCCCAGGCCACACCCTCCTCATTGCTTCTTGACCAAAGTGCATGTGTGAAAACACACTGGAACCCAACATTTTGTAAAGTTAATACGTACTAATTAAAAAAAAAAAAAACCATTAAAAAAAAGAAACTCTGGTTATGACAAAAGCATAGATTTTAAAAACAAGAGCTGGGTGTGACAGCACACACCCGTAGTTCCCAGCACTAGAGAGGGTAAGGTAAGGAGGATCAAACCTTGAAAGCCAGCCTGGGCTACAAAGTGGGTTTAAGACTGAGCTGAACTATAAAAACAAAGAATGAGGCAATGAATGAGAGAGGGAGAAGGGGAGGAGTGGGGGAGGGAAAGGGGAAGGGGGAATAAAGAAAAAAGAGCAAACTGTGAAGCTCTCCTTGTGCATGTGTGCTCTTAAACAGTACCGGTTAGCGTTTAGCCCTCAGTTCTCCCTCCTCAAGTCCCTGGAAACTATCTACTCCTTATCTATGGGTCTCCCTTACCAGACATTGCACATAAATGAAATCATAGCAAAAAAAAGGAATAAAAATGAAAGGGCTGAGGTTAAAATGCAGGTGGGGAAGGTAAGGCTCTGTCTGTCCCACCCTACTCCAGGGAAAGGCAGAATCTTCCTCAGAGTCCAGCTAGAAAGCACCCCATGCAGAGCACCCCAGGCCTGGCTCCGGCTGAGCCTGCAAGGGAAGAGAGGGGTGGCTCCCAAGCGCCTTCTCCTGAGTGGCCAGCTCTGCCCCACTGCAAGGGGCAGAGGGTTTGAGGTGGCTACTCCAGCCGCAAGCACCACTAATCAGCTGGAAAACCACGAGGAGGAGGGGGAGTCTTAGTTTCATGTTGTGGATAGCAGCAGGACAACTGGGGACAGACGCGCTCCCTCTGACACCACAGGGTCTGGGAAGAAGAGCAGCTGGCCTTTGCATGCCCAAAACTGTCTGCAACTCTCCAAGGACATTGCACTTGGGTGTTGAGAGGCAGGGCCACTGGCTGGAAGGGGCAGGGACGGGGGCTGTGGGGCAAGGAGCGTGGGCTCCTGCCTGGCTCTGCAATTCTCTGGTTGACCTTGAGAGAGTCACTCTTTGCTGGTTTCTTTCTCCTGCACTGTAAAATGAAGGAGCTCAATGAGATGATTTCTCTGTTCCCATTCTGCTGTGACATCCTATCACTCTGCGAGACGGGAATGAGAACTGGATCTAATCGGCTAGAACTAATTCATCCAATATTTTTAGGTAGCTTCAGTGTGCAAGCCTTTAACCTGGAAAAAAAAAATCCTCCTTTTTGAATGCTGGAGATGCTACGGGCAATGAGGGAGCGGAGAGATCCAGCCACTAGCACAGTGGACAAGTCGCCCCCACTCCAGCACTAAGGCCTAGCCTGAAGCTTGGAATCGGCATCCCTCCCCAGAGTGCTGACAACCCACTTTCACAAGAGAGCTGGTAAAATAACAGGGGGGTTAAACTGTGCATCACCCTCTTCTACCTGACAAGGCTTCGGGAATTCTGGGGGTGCACAGGGTGCTACTGTCCAAGTTATTAACATCTGTGCTACAGCACTAAACTCTTCCAGGGACATTGCTGGAAGCAGGGGACAGAGTGTCCTGTGACTGAAAGGGCTGTGTTGGAAGAAGCTCTTTGGCTAAATTATTAAAGCCACTCTGAGTACTGCTCAAGCTTCCCGTGACAGATGGCGTGGTGAGCCAACAGCTCTGAAACCAATTAAGAATGATCTCGAATTCTGGGGCAGCACCCCACGAGTGTCTTACAGTGTCTCCAGGACCCACCACAGGAAACAGCTGGCTGTCTCCTCAGAGGCAGGCAGTATTTTCGCAAAGGAAGAAGGGTGCCAGATGCAGCAGGGTCTGGGGCCAGTGTCCTCAGCTCAGGGGGACACAGAACCTTAATTACAGCATGCAGAGCAGAGGGTCTTCAGAGGTCTCTGGCCCTTGGGCTCCATGGAGTCCTAGAGTTGTAGGAAACAGGTGCTGTATGACAAAGTGATCCAAGTCTAAAAGTCATAAAAAGGTCACTTTCAACAAAGCTAGACAGGACTGTGTAGTCCAGAGCTCTGCAATCTATTGTACTCCATGAATCTAGAAAAAAATAGAATAAAACATAGACTTCCATCTGTATGCATTCTATATACAAGGACCCAACCAACTACACATTGAAAATAGTCCAAAGGGGGGAAAAAAAAAAATGAGATGATGCTGAGCTGGCATCGTCTAAAACCAGAAGTTTGTCTCATTGTTATTCTCTAAACAGAAGGTAACTATTTCCATAGCATTTACGTTAGTAACCCAGAAATGATAAAAATCTCTTTCACTCATATGTTCCATGGGATTCGCCCTGAGAAGCACGGCTCCAGCCCACAGATCTTGCTTACAGATAAAGAGATAGAGGGACAGAGCGGTCACAGGCGAAGCCAGACCCCAGGTGGAGTCTCTCATGCTAAATGCTAATGTTTCAGGTGCTTGGCAGAAGCTTTAAAGGCAAATTCCAAGGCTTTCTCCAGAAAGTCATAAGATCATTGGGACCAAACAACTTCCAAGAAAACATGGGTATGAATCCAAGTCCTGGGGCGCCCTGGGGGGACAATGGGTTGGAGCAACAGCATGAGAGACCCCTGAGACCTCCTAGCCTGGCACAGAGCTGCCTGGTTTTTCTGGACAGCAACTGCTTAATGTGTCTCTGCCTCCCCTGCTGGTCTGTGCATTCCTACGGACAAGGGTGATGCATATATGGTCATGACTGCGTCCCAGTGCGAGCCAGGGATGGTGAATAGACAGCGCTCAAGAAATACTTGCTGACTGATAGACTGAAAGGCACAGGCTTAAATGTCCACTGCCAAAAACCCGAGATGCCTTGGAAATGTGTCCTCTTGTGTCGGGAGGGAAGAGCTCCACGGACTCCGGATGCCGATGCACCACCATGCGGAACAGGCCGCCGGGCTCCGGGATGGCGCTGTCAGGACACACCTCTGCTTCCTTCAGGGCCGCAGGTGCACGCAGAAGAACGGAGGGAACAGGCAGCAGAATAAACGTCACCTCAGTCTGTCAGAAGCTGCCACACACCTGCTCATTTACAGCACACGGACAGAGCGGTTACCCACAAGCAAAGGGAATGAATGAAAGGCGGGATCCCCGCCCCCATGCTGTCCGGAGCTTAGAAGCCAGGAAAGCGGCCTGAGGAAGAGATCATGTAGGTAACCAAGAGACACTGACATCGAGATGCCCTGGCTAACCGCCTCCCTCGGGATGGAGAGGGAGCCTGGTTCTGCCAGTATTAAACTGGGGGCAGACAGGAATGCTCTGAACCTCCCCTTCCCCACAACCCTCAACTAGCCGAGCCCTAAAAAGATTGGACAGTGAGGCAGCCTGGGGCCTCAGTTCTTCTACCACATTTCCTTCCTTGAGAGTACTCTGGCCTTTGGAACATGGAGTCACTACCCAGGGCTGCTCTCAGGATCTGGGGTCAGAGTGGGGATGTGCGTGCTCCCAGGAGGATAATGGTCCAACCTTCCCAGCCCTGATTCCAAACTCTTGAGGGTGGTGGGGATCCCCAGTGCCCTGGCAATATCTCTGGGTCCCTGGCTCCCAAACATCACAATGGCCATCAAATGAAATTGTGCCTGGAGTAAGTTGAAATGTCCATGTCAAGAAACAGGGACAGACCTAAAGGCTGTTCAGCCCACTGGGCAGAGAGGCTGCTGTCAGAGTCCCTGTGTAAGGACAGCCCAAGGATGCTAACAGAACTGCCATCTACTCTCTATGGCAGCAGGGAGCCTGGAAAGAGAACAGCATCCTCAACAGGGAAAGAAAGGGCAGGTGGCACTCCAGGGCAAGGCAAGCCTTTAACCCTTGGCACAACATAGGCCTTTCTTGAAAATGGTGATAGGGAAAATGAGAAAGCCGCTTCCTCCTGCTTTGGAAGATGCCAGGAGATGCAGCAGGAGACGGGAGGATGCTGATTAGAGGGTTTCGGACAATAGTCGTAGTTCGCTGGCTGAACCAAGGTGGCCTTGCACCTGCACGTGGACGCTGCATCCAGAACGCCACAGAGCTGGAGGAAAGGCTCATCTGTCTAGGAGTCAGGCCAACAAGGATCTGGGGGCCAGCTGGGCAAGGGACACCAGGATACAGACTCTTGAACACTGGCTCCAGTTTCTGGCCCAGGGTAGACACTAGGCTGAACTCAGGAAAGAGGAGGGGTGTCCAAGGTCCCACCCAGCCCAGGAGCGGGCAGTAGCCAGATTTGCTGTCTTTCTCCTTTGTTGGATGCTACCTTAAAATATTTGTAAATACATGGAGCTTAAGATATAATACATAAATCAATAAAATATATGAATCAAAATTTTGATTCAAGCAGCCTTCTAGCAAGTTATGGCATCCCTTGAGATTGAGGATGATACCGTACACATCACAAAACCACCTTTAGTGGTCAGCATAGGAAGTGTCAATGGTGATACCTCACATGTATACTCTAAGGTTATTTAAAAATGTGTTTGTCACAGGCTCACCTTGGGCAAACTTCCAAAGTTTCTTTCTCTTTGCAAAGTTGAGCTTCTCACTGCTAACCAGAAGGGGTGAGGCTAAGGAACTGCCAGATATGTGCTGGGATACGGCCAGCATGACAGCAGCAGCCCTGGGCCTGAGGACAGCTGGCCTGCAGTGTAGTAAAGGGAGTTCTGGCCCCTGCTCAGCACCAGCTGCCCCATGGGTACAGACATGACTCAGTCACACTGCCTGGGCCTTGAGGAACTTGTGGTCCAGGAGCAAAGATAGGTCAGAAAGTCACTGTGCATTGGTTGACTGGTCCAAGCAATTGACTGACCCTCCCTCCGACCATCCGTCCGTCCGTCTGTCCCTCCCTTCCTTCCATTCATGTGGTAAGGGTTTGAGAAGACTGTACACCAAACCTCATGCCCCTCACAGGAGAATGGAAGGTGACAACGTTAATTCCTGCTCTCTAGGAAGAAGCCCACAGGTCTGGACCACATCTTCCAATTGCGACATTCCTCAGTTCTGTGACTGTCTTGGCAAAGACCCAACAGCACAAAGTGATTTAAAACCATTCAGGGGTCAAAAGCATGTAGGGACAGAACGTCCATTCTCGAGAAAAGAGAGATACAGAAAAACAGCCCTGAAGGGTTTCTCCTCGGGCCCTCAGTCGGATGCCAACACCCACTCCCTGGAGGAAGTGGACTGTCCAAAAACAACACCCATCACCCTGCAGCTGGCGGGGTGGGGAGACTCAGCCTCTCCGCGTCCTCTGTCCTGCCCTGGCTGCCCTGCTGGAAACACTGCACACTGGTGAGAGATGATCTGATTGTTTTGCCTGGTGTGATGCAATTATGACTTGACAAAACAGGACCCCACAACCCTCCCGGGGAGAGAGAAAGAAATCCTTTATCTTCGTGTGATCTATTCTGTAATGGACTATGGCAAGCAACAATTGGATCCATTTTGCAAATTGCTCTCCTTCCAGGTTTTCAGAAGCAGGCTAGGAAATTAAAGGAAGAGAGGAAAGGATTCCAAGAGGGCAAGGATCGTGTAGGCCTTTGACAAATCTTTGTTTTGGGAAAAATCTTTTCCACACAGCTCCCCAGTGAGCCTGAATGCCCAGAGTATTACTTGAAAGAGGCCCAGGGCAGGACAGCAAAGCTGAAATCAAGCATCTGAAATGATCCAACAGTGGGCAGCTGTTAGAGTGAGTTCTGAAGTTTCTTTGAAATAATAACACGCATCTCAAAAAAAGTAATTATGCCAGTGTGCACAGACCTTCCACCTTGTAGGACAGAATCTTAGAACTAGAAGGGAGCCCCAACATTATTAATCCTTCTCTTCACACAGTCTGGGAACCCAAGGTCCACACCTAGGAAAGAGGCTGGGACTGGCCCTGGGGCCATGAGGGCCTGTACCTCGACAGGGCTGCAGAGGGGACACAGCACAGTGGACACTACTGCCATATCCTAGCTCAGAGTCCAGGGCTGCTTATGTGAGCATCAATAACCCAGCCTCAGTGTCGGCTCCAGAAAGCAAACACCTAGGCCTCAACCTCA
>PVKA01001457.1:111358-146650 GCA_004027165.1 Ctenomys sociabilis
CCAGTGCAATGATGAGGTCCTTGGAGTCCGAATGCTGACCAGTCCCTAACCTATGCATCTGGCACCTGGACTGACTGCTCAGTCCCTTGGGTGCTGGTACTCACTGGCCCATTTACCTAAAATGTCCTTTATTCCTGACCAGCTCCTACCTACTTTCCAAAAAGGGTCCCCTTCCAGATGCCCTTGTTACCAGCAGTTGGGTCAGGGGTCCCTCCTGTGTGTTTAGAGCCCCTCGTCACAACAGTGATCTGTTGCTTCTAATTTGAGTGTCTCCTGCATGGCATGCTAAGCTCCTGGGGCATGCAGACTTCTACTTCTGTTTCTTCAGATCTTAAAATTCTGCCACACAATAAATACTGGCCATGAAAGAATGGGGGAATGAATGTATGAGCGAATAACTGAAGGAATGCACATGCCAACCCTGAAGAGCTAGTCTACTTCCTTGTCCCAGAAGCCAGCAAAGTAACCCAAATGTCAGCAGTCATTTCAATTCCCTTGGAAGGTAAAAAAGCAGCTGAGTCATAAAAGTGAAATACAATTTTTCATCTTTAAAAAATGACTTTATATAGCTCTGCCAGCACTTATGCTCATTCAAGCCTGGAAAAAATATTGCATATGGGAAAGGTAGTGGGCCCAGGCAGAGAGCAAGCACAGGAAAGGACCTCTCCTGCAGAAGCAGCCAGGACAAATGCTGGAACTTATGTTCACATTACAGCAACAGACCTTCTCCTGCCATCATCGGCATTATTGTTGCTGTTGTTATTATATATAGTAGCTTTATTGACATATAATTTCTGTACCATACAGTTCACTTATTTACAATGTACACTTCAATGTTTTGTCACATTCACAGAGTTGTGCACCTGCCACATGATGGATTTGAGAACATTTTCATCATCTCCAAAGGAAACCCACACCCTTGGTTTGGTCTAGGAGTTCCCTACACCCCAAGTCACCTGCCCTAGCCCAGGGCAACTGCTTTGGCTTCTTCCAGATGCTTCGCGTGCAGGAGCACACAACGTGGTCCTTTGTGGCTGGCTTCTTCCACACACCACCACACTTCCAACATTCGTCCGCGTTGTGATGCATGGATTCTTCACTCTTTGTGGCCAAATGATCAAGTGCATTTTGCTCGTCTGCTGGGTTGCTTTCCTCTCTCAACCAGTAGCAGTGACCTGGGTGTGAGCACGCATGACCATTTGTGGCACATGCTTGTGCTTCCAGTTCTCTTAGGAATACCCAGGGTGTGGAAGGATGTGGCAATTGATGTTTGACTGGGGAGCAGCCACGTCCTGCCTCATTTCCACCAGCAGGGAGCTAAGGCTCTGTTCTCTCCTCTTCCTCACCAAATCGTGTCAGTCTTAGAGCCATCCCAGGGGGATGAAGGGTGCCTCGCTGAGGCCCTGCTTCAAGTTTCCCTGATGGTGAATGCTGTGCTTTTGCTCCTGAGCTTTGTGGCCACTGGCAATCCCCCAGGCCCAGTGTACCTTCAGGCTCTCCTGCTGCAGCTGTGTCTTCTCTGAGGACCCAAGATCAGCACCCCAGGAGAGGCCTCTGTAGCTGACTTTGAGGTGGCACACAGGGACTGGGCAGCCAGTTTCTTCTAGACACTGCAGGGCTGAGGCAAAAGGCAGAGAGGACTGAGTTGGTCCTTGCTGTCCTGCAGACAAGCTGTGCCGACCCTGGACAGAACCACCAAATGCTTCTGTACAATCATAATCAGCACTTCAGGACCAAAGGGCCAGAGAGTTGAGCTTAGGGGTGCAATGTGGCCTGGGGCAAGGGTTCTCAGAAGCCACAGCGCTGAGCTCATACACAATCAGTAGATTTCCCCAGCTGGAGTTGGTAAAGGCCACACCATGCTCACTGGTCTATAAGAGAGGGAGGAACCCCCTTCTGTCTTAGCTCTAACTCCCCAGCAGTACCTCATGGAGAGGAAGGGTGAGCCTGGGCTTGCTGCTAGCTGTTCCCAAGAAACTAGACCCCCAGCACATGGCTACAGACAGTGTGGCTATTTCTGCGATGCAAATATGCACAAACTAGCAATCACCAAAGTGGCTTGGAATCTGCTGCAGCAGAAAAATGCTCCCCACAAAGCACAGCTTGGGTTGTTAGATACCTCGCAGGAATAGTCCTCCACAGTGGCACTATGAACGATGCAAGGGACAGGTCAAACTGCAAACTGAGAGCCCAGCCTCCTTCTGGGGCAGGGTGGGGAGGTAGAGCCAGAGGACGTGACAAACCTGGATAGCATGTGTTGCCAGCAACCCTGGCATACACAGGCTATATTCACCACAAGGGTTACCACATTGTACACTGTAAAAGGCACACTAGATTACATTTGATGTCTGGACCTGATACTTATTAGTTGGTCACCTTGGGACAATCCTATGAAATGGGACACCATTTCTCCTGGCCGCTCCTAAGGGCCTCAACAAATAAATGTGGCAATGAAGACAGAAGCCCAGGTAAGTGGTCAGCATAAAGAAGGGCCAAGAGAAGATGCTGGAAGCCAACTAAGGAGCCAGCGGGACCCAGCAGTGCCATCTGCCCATCCCGCAAGGATAAGGGCCGCACAGTGATTGAGAGCAGGCATCAGGGCCAGGCTTCCCATTTGCAGATTGTGATGCCCTGGATGTGTTTTCTTTCTGTGCCTCTACTTCTTCACCTGCAAAATGGGGGCAGAAATAGAACTGATCCCAAGGAATCTGGGTAAGTAAGCACCCACGTGCTCAGCACTCAGTACATACTCATCCAGCATGAGCCGCTAGGCTACTGCAGGAGCAGTTTTTAGAGATACTGCATCAACCTTGCTGGGGAGATGATGCATGAGGCTTCTGCGTGTACCAGTTGGAGCTGAAGAGCAGCAGGCAGTGGAACATCTGCACTCTTCCTCAGCGGCTGGAGCTGGTACCCCTATCCAGGGAGCTACATGCTGTCATCAAAACAGGCAGTGAGTGTTTAAATTTCTTTTTAAGATTTATCAAAAGACACACTGCCATGGCTCCTTGCCAGAAAAACTTTCCTCACTTCAAACATACTCACCCCATCATGCCTGCGCTTTCAGAAGCAGTTCTGCAAGTTCTCTTTCCAGTGTGTCTTTAGTTGCAGTCATGGCTGCTTTGCTTATTATGAGTTGAGTCAAAACACTGACCTTTCATGGTCCTTCTGACTTTGGGGAAGAGCCAGCAGCCACACAGGGCCAGATCCAGTGAATAAGGAGGACAGAGACACAGCATTGTATTTCATGAATCTGCCTTTCTGCTGTGTGGTACTTGGCAGCAGCAGTCACCACTTTTTTTTTTTTTTTTTTTTTTTTTTTTTTTTTTTTTTTTTTTTTTTTGTCTTTTTGAGACAGGGTCTCACTATGCAGTTCAGGCTGGCCTTAAGTTCACTTTGTAGCTCAGGCTGGTCTCGAACTCACAACAATCCTCCTGCCTCAGCCTCCCAAGTGCTGGGATTACAGGTATGCGCCACCATGCCTGGCAGTCACCACATTTTTAATCATTCTTTGTAAAACACAAAAGAAAACTTCCAGAACTGTTTCCAAAAGTGGCACGGATGACAGAATCCTAAGGAATGGGGAAGATGTCAAGGTTGACTACTGACAATGTGTCTTTATATAACAAATTTTTAAATTTAAGCATTTACCAAATATTTGATCACCCTTTGTAAAATGCTGAAAAGCCAATAATGACCAAAAGGATCTTTCACAGAAGTATGCAGTTTTTTATTAGAGTTTATGCAAGTCTCCAAAAAAAAAAAACTCTGAGACACACAATGTGATTCTCAAGTTACCAGTGATGCAAGATAGTGAAGCAAGACTTTAGTTCAGTTTGCTGGATCCTTGTTTGCACAATTACAGCCCATCAAAGTCGGACTTTCTGGTTAACAAGGGCAGCACTAGCTCCCTTCTATCAGTCCAATCTTCTGGTTAACTGAGGTTTAGTGAAACAAAAATTTATAGCATCTTATCCCAAAGTGCTGCCTTGGAGGAAGTGGCAGGCAGATGGTGACACCAGCCCCAGGAGCCTGGCAGGAGGAGGCAGACAGATCAGTCAGGTCGTGCAGCAGGCAATGTGGAGAAGCACAGCCGAAGCCTGAGATACCCCTCCTGCCGAGCAGGCAGATGGCTGCAGGGCCCTACACCCTCATGAGGAGAGGATATAGCTCCGGCATCACAGCAGCTGACACCTGCAGGTGGAAAGCTGCCCCAGCTCCAAGGGATGGGGAGCAAAGGGGTACACCATTTCTTCCAAAGTAAGAGGAGAAAGGGTGGAGAATTCCATAGGAGTTCAAGAATTGTAGAAGAACTATAGATAAAAATAGGATGTGGGCCTTCAGGAGAGATTGCCAGGCACTGGATAGGGTGTGTGTCAACTTGATTGGCTCTGGGATCCCCTGGGCATGTCTGGGTGGCCCATGGGGGCGTGGCCTTTGGGCTCGGCCTGGCCCCTTGCCCCGCCCTCTCTGGCACGGCATCCCTGCTCTGCTTCCTGGCTGCCCTGAACTAAGCAGGTCTGCTCTGCCAGCCCTTCCACCGCAGAGCCTTTGCCTTGAAGTCAGCTGGCTGTGGACTAAGTTAAACCTCTCCTCCTTTAAACGGTGGGTGTCAGGTAAAGTGTTCAGCAACAGAAAAGTTACTAATACATTTCACAAGCGATAGCATCTACTGGACTCTAGAAGTGTCTGTAACAAGAAAATCCCATTTTCAGTTTCTGGCATGCTAAGCGTTCCACATTTTAACCACCTCTGCCATAAATGACCGCTACAGGCACATGCTGTGGTATTTAACAGGCTCTCAGGCATGTGATGCAGTAACCAGGTACCACGCTGTACCAGATATCTGGCATAACTGTGCCAGGCATGGAAACACCTAACAAATACTAGCTCATTTAATCCTGGCAACATGCGGCCCTTGTGAGGAAGTGCAGTCTTATAATGGCCCAAGGTGCACTGAGGTGAAGTGGCCAGGGCAAGGCTAGTAGGCAGGTGAAGGGCCCAGAGACCCCCTTTGCCTCATCCTGAGATAAGAAAGAGACAACCCAAGAGCTGGGGCCTTCCAAAGGCAAACCCTGGGACTCCCAGGCACTAGATCCTACTGGTGGGCTAGGCTCTCCAAGGTCCTGAGAACCACCATGGAACGACAAATCCACCCCCAACTCCATGCATGCAAAGCTGGAGTTTTGCAGAGCCCTGGAAGTCAGTCCAGATGTACAGCAGAGACATCAAGGGGTTTAGTTTATTTTTATCCCAATATAGAATTTATAACTTTTTAAGTGACAGTGGAGACAGTGTGGCTCCAAGCAGTCATCGAGAAATCCTCCAAAGCCATGACAATAGTCCCATGGCTGTGAATTCCGGCTACCAGGAGCCCCTGAAGAGATGCAGTGCTTGGGACCACAGTGGCTTGGAAAAAGCTTGAAGATCTTGCTACCCCACTTCCCCATAAGCTGCTGACATCCATCATGGCATGGCTTTGTGGCTTGAGATGGCCAGGAAGAATGACACAACCACAAGAAATGTCTGATTTTCATTGAAATGGAGATGAAAGACTACAGGATGGAAAGCAAGAAAATGGATCTGGGCAGCTTGGTCCTAACAGCCCCCACAAACTCAAACATCACCCTAGACACAGTCCCCAAGGTTTCTCCTTCTGTCCTTGTCATCTCCTGATGCCACAACACCCTGAAGATCTTGCTGCTCTCTGTACTCAGAACTAAGCACAGCTTTGCTGACTATCATTGCAGGACTCAGGCAAGCTTGGGCTGTGTGTTCCTACAGTGGGACTCAGGCACGCTGAAAACTCGGCCTGGTACTGGAGTGAGACATGAGCATGCACAGCCTTGCTCCCAGAGGCTCCTCCTGCCCTGGAGGTCCTGTGCTTCTCACCCCTGGGGCTCCAGGGACACTGTGGGAAGGGAATGCGCTTCCCTGCAGACCTGCACACCCAGAGGACTCTGAGGGAAGAGGGCACAGAAGTGATCCATGTGGGCTCAGAGTACAGAAGTGGGGAACCACAGGGAAGCCAAGATCTCCATCTAATATTCAGAACAGCATTCCCACAATCCAGCCAACAGTAAACTTACAGGCTGCTTCAGAAATGGCCAGTCCCCAGTGTGGGAGGGGATCAAGCCGAGACCTGGTACTTGAGGGATAGGGAGGGAAGATGCCCTGGTGGTCCTTCCCATCCCTCAGAGGCTACAGGTACATTAAGAGAATCAAGCCTCTAGAGTTAAAAAAGATACTTAAATTCACCCTTTTTGTTTTATAAAGGGAAACCCAAGACAGGGAGAAGATAAGGACTAGAACCAAGCCACCCAAGTCTGTCTTTCCCTCCCTTCATCAGACAAGAGCAGGAAGAGGAGCATTCAGTGCATCAGGGAGAGGAGAAAGGCAGCAAAGAGGCAAAGTACCACTGGCTCCAATCTCCAGGGCTGAGGACACTGGGCCACACCTCCATACTTGGAGAACCCAGGCTGGCAGGGAACCCAGGCCCACCCCTAGGAGGCAGAGACCCATAGGAAAAAGGCTATGGGAGAAATAAGCTGTGTATACAATAAATAAACAGCAGAATGGGCTTTCTGGAAATTAACAGGTAGACTATAAGACAATTTTCAAAAGGAAGCCCTTCCACCATGTCCCTTACCCTGGTGGAGGAGTTATGCCTGGCCTGACTAGATATGGTCACACTAACATTTATACCACTGAGATTCCCCAGTGATCAAAACTCCCAGGAAACAGCCCAAGGCCAGCATGCACAGCATTCTTTAATGACTCACTGATCACAGTGCTGCCAGAGCCAGTAGGCTATGAGGAAAAGTGATAAAAAATTATTGAGCCAGCCAAGGTTAGAGCAGAAAACCAGGCTTTGACAAATATAACTATGGACAGAGGTGGGAGAGCCGTTTGTGCAGGGAGGCACAGACACTAGGTAGGATGCGCTTAAAAGACTGAATGGAAGAGTGCAGCTGCCTAACAGGCAGGTACATGCTGCAGGCTGTGAGGTAGCTGCTGGTCTCTCAATCCTGCTGATTTCTCATTCAGGAAGAAAAGCAGCATCTCAGAATCCCCTGCCCAGACCTCAGGTGCATGGAGGATGGGCAGGGTACTGAGACCAGAGATGGGGTCTTTGTCCTAACAAAGTGGACAATGGACCCTCAGCACATGCAACCTGTAAAATGAGAACAAACCTACCTACCGTCCTATTTCCCTGAATTAGTGCTGAGAACAGCTGCATGCACAAATGAAACACCAACAAGGATGCAGGAGAGTCCTGTGCAAGCCTTCAGGCCCAGCATGCCTGGGCAGTTCACAGCTCAGAGCATTTCATGAGCAGCTGCTGTCAAAGGACAAGTCAGGCTCAGATGAGACAAGGATTTTGCCTCTGGATTGCTGCTGGAAGTGGCACTGGATGCCAAGAGTCTGTTATGGTTAGGTCTAAAGTGTCCCTCTAACAGTGATGTGATTGTGTGGAAGGCAACTGGATCGTGGGAGTGCTATGTGTGTCAGTGGGGTCACCCGCCGAGGCCAGTGCTGACTGTGCTGTAGCACATGGGGCCTGTTGGAGGTAGGCACTGGGGTTGTGACCTGGAAGGTCTGTTTTTGTCCATAGATCCCCTCCTCACCATCCTCTTCCACCACGGTGCCTCTGTCTTGCAGCCAGCCAGCCAGAAACTGAACCCACTGGAAACTGAGCTCCACAACCCTCCTCTCCTTCAAGTTGTGTGTGCTGGGTATTTTGTCCCAGCAATAGAAAAGTGATGAAAGGCTTCATGCACAAATGTCTGCCCCCAGAGGCAAGTTCCCAAACTAAGAAACGACCACAGGGAATGAGAGTTAGAATCCAACCTGCTCAGGCTGCCCCTGAGCTGCGGCTTTACTGCATGCAGTCCTGGGATCAGCCCGCATGATTCCAGTGTGGGCTGGTGCCCAAGGGCTACAGAGAGTGTCCTCATCTGGCTGTGGGAAGCAGGGCAGAGAAGGGGTACACAGGGCTTGGGGGTGTCCAAAATGGAGGGAGGGAGACAGGGGAAGGGAGCCAGTTTATGGGCATGGGATGGGGAGCATCTGGAACAACATACTACAAGCAGAAGCCTGAAACACGTTCGTGTTCATGCTGAAACATGCTTGATGCCACACTGCTGCGGCCTATTCTCAGCCGTACCTCACAAGCAATGCCGATGGCTCCTCACGGTTAGACCTAAGCTGGCCACAGTTTCTCTCTTTGGCACTGGTCTTTCCATGCTATGCTTCTGCACCATGGAAGAGAAAAGCAAAAGTGTTTTTCCTAATGGCCAAGGGGGCATGCAACTGGTCTGGAGCCTCCAAAGACTGTGAAGAGCCGGCCGGGGTGGCTTCTCCCAAGGCAGCTTGCGAGTCCTTCCTGCTCAGCACTGCTGGCTTCACAGGTAGCCTCACAATGTGTGTCTGTAAATACTGCCCACTGGTGACCACCCCAGGGAAGTCATGGATAGTGTAGGACAGGAAGAAAGGGAAAAGGCTCAGTCAGCTCCTTTGCATTTGCTGTTCATGTGTACAGGACATTACTTTGTTGTCAACTATTTACCAAGCATCCCTAAAGATCTGGGCCAACAAATCTAGCATCAATGCTACACGCAGAGTGGGGCTGACAGCTGGGTGCAGTGGCCCTCAGGAAGGCTCTATCAAATGGGCCTAGAAGGATGAGCCGGTGCATGGGAGAAGGAGCATGTCCTGGGCAACAAGAGGAGGCACCCAAGGCCACAACTGAAGCTGGCAGGAGGAGAGGTAGGGGAGGCCGCATGCGTCAGGCTACAGAGGTGGGCCTTCAGTCCTAACACAATGCTTGGTATACAGTAGGAGCTCAACAAAGTTGGAGAGGGAGTCTATTAGCCTTGGGGCATGGAAGTCTTGGATGCAGAGCATGGACCTGTGGGTGATCCAAGAGACTGTCTCAGTTACCTTTCTCTTGGTGGGACAAAATACTCAACCCAGAAATGAAGGAAAATGAAGGAAAGAAAAGTTTATTTAGCTCAGTTTGTGGAGGTTTCTGTCCATACTCAGCTGGCTCCAAGGCAGAGCAGAACACGGCAGAGGGCAGCAGTTCATGGCGGCACTGTCTGTCTCTCTCTCCTTTCTGGTGCCTTCAGGCTATCCACCCCAGGCTGGGTATAGCACTCACACCCATAATCCCAGCACCGAATCATGAATTCATCACAAAGTCTAGAAGTCCACTTCATGACTGCATGAGGATTGAGGGGTCCAACTAGACACAAACCATAACAGAGACTGTGCTCAGAATAAAATGAAACTGAAAGTCCAGCAATCTGTGAGGAGCTTCCAAGAGGAAGAGGATGGTGTGAATGATGGGAGGGCATCAGGATCAAGTCAGGATGGGGCAGGAAGGAAAAGGCCAGAGGTGCTGAGTCCCAGCAGGGTAGCAGACAGTTTCCGACTATGCCTGGACCCTTAGCTGTGGGAAGGCCAGCCCCTCGACCACACGGACTGCTCCCAACATAGGGGAGTTAGACTTTATGTTGGTGCAGGGTCTTTTTTTTTTTTTTTTGCAGTTCAGGCTGTCCTTAAACTCACTTTGTAGTTCAGTCTAGTCTCGAACTCACAACAATCCGCCTGCCTCAGCCTCCCGAGTGCTGGGATTATAGGCATGCGTCACCATATCCGGCCTTCGGTGCAGGTTTTGAATCTTTTGCCAAGCTGGACTCTGCAGTATGACACCATCTTGCAGCTGTTGCTTATGTTAGAGCTTAGTGTGCCACCAGGCTATGATATGCAGTGGGCAGGGTGTGTTAAGGGTATTTCTGACTTACACTGCTTCAACTTATAATGGGTTGTTGGAATGTAACTCCAACACAGGTCAGGAAGTATCTGCCCTAACAGGGACAGGGCCTGTGGCTTATTCCCAAGCCCAGTACATAGCAGGACATGGACATGCATCTGTGGATTACCTCATGCACTGTTAATGCCACAGAATTGCCTGGACAAGCCCAGATGTGCTGGGAGGCGAGGTCAAGGACCGCTTCCCAATGAGGCCAGGCTCATTGACCTTCCTATTTCTCTGGGTAATCCTAGCTCCAGGCAACATGAATATGCTCTACCAGGAGTGCGTTTCAGTGTTTCCTTCCTCACGCCAGCTGGAGGGGACCTGGCTCCCCCCTTTCCACCTTCCTGGCTTCTTCTACATAAAGGGTTCCCCACTGTTAGGGTTCTGCTCTGGGCATGTTACAGTCCCTGCAGGAGACAGAAGGTGACACCTCTGAGCCCCACAGCCTAGTGATGGTGACACCATTGACAGGAGGCCCCTGCAATCTAAGCAGAGCTCATGGAAGCAGGTGGGTCCACCTATCACTGTCTCAGCGCAGCAACAGGCTGAGATTCTGCAGTGTGGGTCATACTTACAGAAAAGTGATTCATGTGAACTTCTGGGATCAGTCAAAAATCAATGGCAATAGCAAAGCATTTGTACTTGTGAGAGGCAGCTGTGTCACCTTCACTTTTCTGCCTTGATTCCTTCTACATTAAATTATGGCTAAATCCCAGGGGTTTGTTTTCAAAATTAACTAGTCCACAGGTAGTATCGGTACCACCCAACAGAGAGAGCCCAATCTTCCAATCCACCCAGGGCCGAAGTCCAGCCCATGAGCTGACAAGGGCCACTGGGAGATGTGGAGGCAGCTTGCTGTTATGGCCTGCATGAATGTCCTCTGGATTCACGTGGACACCTCACATTCAGTGGTGTCACGTGGACACCTCACATTCAGTGGCATTTGGTAGGTAAACAGTGCTCTTGTAAGAAGAGATTTGAAGCTAGGCGTGGTGGCTCATGCCTGTAATCCCAGCACTCGGGAGGCTGAGGCAGGAGGATTGCTGTGAGTTCGAGACCAGCCTGAGCTACAAAGTGAGCTTAAGGCCAGCCTGAACTGCATAGTGAGACCCTGTCTCAAAAAGACAAAAAAAAAAAAAAAGAAGAGATTTGAGCTCTATATCCAGCACATGGAGATACAGTTAAGAGGTGGCCATCTGCAAACCGAGCTGCAGCCCTCACCGGACACCTCGGCTGCCAGCACACTGACTGATCTTGTACTTCCCAACCTCTAGAACTGAGAGAAATGAATCCCTGTTGCTTATAGGCCATCCAGCTTGTGACTGGTATTACAACAGCTTTCTTGAAAACACTCAGGAAGATTCATTTACAAGTCAGGAAAGTCTAATCAAAGCCCAGCTCCAGCCCAGGAATGACTCAACCTCCTGGTTCCAACAGATGGCACGTCCTGATACTCTGTGGGGCGGCTTTGCAGTGATCCCAGACACTCTCCTAGTTGGCTACGTGAGTGACCCATTTTGCTGTGATAAGGACACAAGCAACATCCTTCCTCCTCTCCTCCTGTCCCTCAAGAATGTCACATCTTCTTAGACTCCATGGGAGCTGCAAGCCTTAACTATATTTTAAAATATAGTCCCATCTTATGATCGTTCAGCTGGAGATTTTTCAGTGGTGGACCATACTTCCCAGTGTGATTTCCCATTTTGTTACAAGACTGGATATGCTATCTGGTCCTCTCTTTTGACACCAGGCAGTAGTGGTGAATGCCAGCTTCCAGTCTCCCCCATGATCAAGAGATAAACAACCAATTCTCTAAGGCAGACTGCATTGCTGAGCTGGCACCTTTAGTAGTTAGATGTATTCAAAGCATCTCCAACTTAAGAGCTCCTCAGTTGATGAGAGTATATAAGGACATAACCCTGCTGTAAACCAAGGGATATCGAGGCCTTCCCCCCCAAGAATCTGACAGATGTTGAGAGCTTAGCTTACACTGTTAGCCACTTCTCTGAGGACGCAAAACTGAGGCTGAAACTGGCCACACCCTGGCACCGGCCAGCAAGCCTCCGAAGCTTCCTCTGTAGTGTCCGTAGGCCACACCTGCCATCCACAGAGATGGTGGGTGTGGCTACACAGGTACACTGCCAGCCTGCAGCAGGCCGCATTTTCTAGCGGAGGCCTGCTTCTGCCCAATTTGAGCGACTAGCTGTTAATAATTCTGCAACTCACTCTGTGGTTAATGTACTTCCTGGGAGATTTATTCTCATTATCCTCCTCCTCTTTAAGTACTATGAACCCAAAGGAAAGAAAATTTACAACATATCCTTGGTATAGCAACAACCTGTGTGGTCCATGAATTCATGCTTCAATCATCTTATTTTAGCCAGACACTGCCCACTCAGTGGTCCTTCTGACCCCTCCTCCTCCCTCAGCCCTCATCCTATGTCATTCTTTCCCTACTCTTTTTTCCTCTATCCCCCAGTCCCAAGCCACCTCTGCCTCCTCAGGCTTAGGATGGCCAGGACAGCCGTGTTTTACACTTTTGGTCAAGTGTGAGCGTTGGTACCCAAGGGAATCTAGGAGACCCTTAGGCGGCTCCAGTGTAGCTCAAGCTCACAGTGACTGTCCAGGGCCCAACTGTAGGATGGGCCATCTAGTTAGTGGTGCAGAGAGAAGAACTAATGGTCTAGAGGAAACACAGCCATGCCTGGCTCAGAGATAAGGAAGGAGAGTATCCAGATGGGCACCGAAGAGGATGGACACCTGCAGTGGCATTAAGGTTGGCCTGGACACTACTGCAGAGCAGGGTCTGTGGGTTCCTCTGGGAGGCAGTGACTGTGACAAGAGGGACAGTGAGAAAAAGACCCTGGACAACTGCCAGCCTCTCCTGCCCTGCCCCTCTCATCCCTTTGGATCCACTCCCTCCCTCCGCCCCCACTGAGGCCTCCAATCTCCCAAAAGCATCTTCAGGCACCAGGAGCAGCTGGAAGATCTCTTCCATGCGTTACAGCTAGCACCATGCCCACTGCAGTAGATAATGAGCTTGAGGATCCTTTTATTTTCTTCCTAAATTACATTTCTGAAAAAGAATTATGCCCAAGCCTTAATGTTTTGTTATTAGGTAAGTCTGAAATTAGTTAGAAAAATGCTTAATAGAATTTTAAATGAGAGAAATAAAACTCATCTCTTTAAAAGGAACGGCAGAAAACATTTGGGGAGGAAAAAAGAGCTTGATGGACCTGAAAACAGACAACATCAGCAACTAAGGGCAAAGGACCAGAGCCTGCTGAGGTCTAGGCCCTGAGCAGGAGCATTCGGTCTCGACCAATGTGCAGTTCTTGAGCTGAATCTGATGTGTTTTATCTGGTCCACAGATTATCTGCTTCATTATCAATTTAAAAATCAGAAGCTTGACATTAATATAGATTTTTTTTTTTAATTTCACTCAAAAAGAAAGAAAATCAAATGTGGCAACACTGGACCCATATTCACATTATTAAAAAAATTAGAAACATCAATCAATCAGGAAGTAGGGCACAGCTAGGCATGGTGGCGCATGCCTCTGATCCCAGCTAATGCAGGAGAATCACAAGTTCGAGGACAGTTTGGTGGTACAAGCCTATATTCCCAGCACTAGGGAGGTTGAGCCAGGAGGATCACCACGAGTCTGAGCTGTGTAGTGAGGCCCTGTACCAAATAAAAAGGGGAGACCAGGGATGTAGCTCAGTGCTCCCTGGGTTCAATGCACAGTACTGAAGAAAAGAAAAGCAAGGCATGCATGGGCTTTTGATCAAGTGCTTTGCTTCTTTTTCAGACTCTGTGGGACTTATGTTTCAGAATCTGTTTTTAAGAACTATATTACTTCCTTGGGGCATTTACCTGCAATTACACCACTCTGGACTGAACCCGAGTTTTGAATCCCAGACGGCCTTTCTTGGACTTGTTAAGATACATTACACTCAACGGGTGATCACCTTTTCTCCTGAATGCTAATCAGATGTCCTCTCATCTTATAATTTTGTCAAGCACAACAACCCACTCTGCCCGATCTCTAACAGGATAACAGCGTGTGTGTTGGAGCCGGGCACTCTCCTGGCCTGGTCTGTGGGAGCAACACTCAGCCTGGCACACGTGGCTGGGGTGCTCCACCTCCTCCGTGAAGTTCTCAGGCTCATTCTCCTCCACACCCTCAGGCTCAAGGGCTGGACTCCAGTCATGCCAATATGCAGTGCTGGGTCACTGCAGGATGCTGTCAACCTTGGACAGCAGCCAACAACATGAACAATGAGTAAAGAAGCGGTCTGCAACACCAAAGTCATGCTGTGTTTCTCCCAGGCCCTGCCAGGATCTTGGCATCGGGAAACAGACAAAAAATATGGAGGTGCCTGCTTCCCTCTGCTCTGGTTATTCCTTTCATATTACATGGTCTTTATGCCTGTACCTTGCTTAGACACTATCTTCCAGGTGCTCTGAAAAATAAGTCTCGATGGAATGCAACCAAAGTACTATGCACACAGAAACCTTGTTCACTGTCAGCCCAACTATGCTACTAAGACTGCTTCGCTGCCTTTACAGTTCTGAGTCAAGACAGGTTGGTCGGGCAGCATGGGAAAGGGTTTCCATGTAGAAACTGTGCTTTGCTTTATTAAGGGAGGTGGGAATTATTTTCACAGGGCCAAGGGGAATTAAGAGGAAGCAGTGAAGCAGCAGCCAAGTGCCTGGACACCTCACTCCACAGTGAGTGACATTAATGAGGCCCTGTGAGGATCTCTATGGCTTCATGTTGCTGCAAGGCTATGGGACTGGCCAGCTACACGATGTCCCCAGCAGAGCTAGGGACTCAGCAAACACCCAGGCAAATCCTGGTTCCCAAACATGCTTCTCCTTGATAAACAGTGCTATAAAAGTCTCAAGGGTAAGATCAGCTTGGAAGGCTGTCTCAGGACTAAATGTTCCTACAGGCAGCTCCTTGATGGTGGGAGAGGCGGTCAGCTCTGCCACCCTCATAAGCAGGGTCCTGGCATTTCTCTACGATCAGCAGGAGATGGCTGGCTTCATGAGGTCTCCCACTGGGGGAGTGGGACAGGAGGGATTCAATTCAAACCGAGGCTCTATTTACAAGCCTGATGTTTCTGCTAAACCAAATCAGCTGCTCGTCTGGAGACAGAGGGACTAGAGACCGAACACTCACCTTACCCAGCTGGCCGCAGAAATGTCATGAAATTGAAACATGCACATGGGACAGCCATCGAGCCATGGTGACATTCTCCTTAGTGTGCAGCCAGCCATACTGAACTCAGTCCTTTCCACACAGCATTTGTTACAGAAAGTCCCTCCCGCACCTATGCCACTGTGGCATAACTATGCAATGTGGCTTTCCCCCCAGGGTGATACTCAAGAGAGAAGTCTCCTCTGCTTTCTGGATGGCAAGCGAGGTCCTTTTAATATCTTTATTTGGCAAAGGAAACGGGGTGCAGTAATATAGAAAAGGTCAGTCCTCCGGAGCACATCTTCCTGTGTCACACCTAGGTTGGAGACCTTCCCAGGCCTGTCTCCCAGGGTGGGGATGGGGTGAGCTGGGAAGGTGCTCCTCCAGCAAGGCAGCACACTGTTATGGTTCAGCTGGGTCCTCATCAAATGCCCAGGGTGCTTCTGATTCGGGCATGGAACTCAATGCACTCTAAATGCACTGAGCATAGCCCATTCCCAAGAGACCTTTCGGGGGAAACAAAGGTTGTCCTCATCTTAGCATTTTGAGGGCAAAATATACAACAGAGGATGCAGTGGGCTGTCAGAGAAGTTTACCATTCCTACAGCAGAACATCTTTGTGGCTTGGCCAAGAGATCTCTATCATGAGTGGTCCTTACTTAGCATCTGTATCTGTCTATTTTTCATTGCTACAGTGAAATCCTTGAAACTGGTGACATTATAAAGAAAAGAGTTCTGATGATTTAAGACCATGGCACTAGCAAAGGTTTGAGCTCTAGTCAAAGAGGTAGGGGGATGGCAAGAGGAAGAGATTACATCTCAAAAGCAACAGGAACTAGGAGGGGCTACGACTGCTCCTTTTATAACAGTGCTTCCATGAGAGCTAACGCTAGGGTCCCAGAACCACTCCGATTTCTTCTGGTGGCACCACCCACATGGCCCGTGGACCTCCTACTAGGTCCCACTTCTGAAAGGTCCACCACCCCCACTTCTCCACACTGAGGCCCATACTCCACCCTGTGAGCACCTTACCACTGCAGCATCCCTGCCCACTGGCCTTGATCACATCTACATGTCGAATTTCCCGACAGTATAACCTCCTAGGAACAGGAGCCATGTTCCTCGTAATTCCTCCCAGCACCCAATCCTGTGGTTCACACACACATTCGGCTAACACAATGCACAAATCATGTTTCCCATGGATTATCTTTAAAATGAAAATTACTGTTAAGGTGCTTTCTGTAGGATGTCTAGTAAGAGCACTATAGAGAATTTCTTAACAGCTGGCCAACCCACTGCTGAAGGAGTACACTCAGATTAAGTATCTGTTCCTTCATTTTTCAAATATACCTCCGAGAGGCTTGGCACTCGGAACACACAGCCTGCCCCTCTCATGCATTAGGAGATGCCTGGGTCAGTCACAACATGGGAAGCAATGTTACAGGTTTGGCTGCCCAGCCTCATCTGCAGGAGGAGAAAGGATCTGGGATCCGGTCCTGGGACTCCTCCTCTCTCCACTGGCACACACAGGTCCTCAGCAAGCCCCTTCTGCTCAGACGGCATCCTGCTGCCTTTAGCTTCCCCAGGGTGCAGCGAGGGGCACAGCCACCAGACAGGAAATGATCCCATCACCAAGAGCGGCCTCACTTGGGTTCTTCTGTATACAGCGTTTTCCTTTCCAAACAGTTTTATGGATGTCATTAAAAAGTGATGACTTCAGTGAAGACCTTCTCTCTTACAAAGCAAGTCCACCTGACAGGCCCTTTATGTGTAACATCTTTGGGCTACAGCACCACAGGCTGTGCAAAAGCAGAACAGGGCTCTGAAGAAATCACTCTGGCAAGACCTGATCTTTGCCCTCTTGCTCAGATTTAACACTAATAGAAACTGACAGGCTCCATCTTGGTTAATCAAAACACACACACACACACACACACACACACACGAACAAGAGCCAAGAAACTCATCTTCAGGTGTCAGAGGACAGGAGAGAATCAGATATGTCTTATTTTTGAGTCCTGGTTTATGCATCCTAACGGATGGGGCGGCCTCTCATGAAGCAGGGCTCCCTGCCTGGCACTTGATAAATTTGCATCAAGGCAGTCTCCCAGATGTGACAGTTACTGCACATCCAACATGAGAACCCAGAGAGAGGTGGAGAAGCCAGCTGCCTCGATGTCAGAGCCACCAGTCTGCACTCCTCCTGCCTGTGGTGAGTCCAATGGGCGGCTCGCAGGCGGGCACATCATGGGTTCACAGTGCCCAATGGCTTTAGGCAGTGGCAGGCCTTTCTCTTCTGCCCCTTCCCTCCCCTTTCTTCCTTTCCCCCCCTTCCTTTCTCCCTCCCTCTCTCCCTCCCTCCCTCCTTCCCTCTCTCTCTCTTTGGTACAAGGTCTCACTATGCAGTTCAGACTCATAGGAATCCTCCTGTCTCAGCCTCCCCAGCAGTGTGACTACAGGTGTAGACCACCACACCCAGTTACAGGGCCAGCATGGCACATACAGAGTTCTGAGGCTGGCACAACATGACAGGTAGGGCATGGCACAGCATACAGCACTGGGGATTGAACTCAGGTCCTTGCACTTGTCAGGCAGGCACTTAAACCACTGAGCTATCTCAGCAGGTATATTTTTCAAAAATGACACAGATGAAATGGTGAAATGCCCTGGATTTACCTTAAAACAACTGGAGACGAGGCAAAGGAGGGGGCTCAGGATGGAACATGGTCAGCAAAACATTCACCACCCCTGGAGCTCCCTGCGTATTCCCAAGATCCTCAGAATTATGATTCTGTCAACATGTGTATGCACTACACATTTCCCATAGTAAAAAGTGTTGTAAACAGTATGCGCTGAGAACATATACAAAAAAGGGAGGTGATCAAGAGAGATGAGCGGAAGGGAAGTGGGCAGAGGGGAAGCGCAGAAGAAAGGAATGAAAACGTGTTATGCACATGGGCTGATTCCCACAAGGAATGTAAACACGCACTGCACACTTGTGCGGATAAAAAGATAGGAAAAATACTGCCAAGTGTGGTAAGGCACAACGTGGCATTTAGGAGGCCAAGGCAAGGTTTCTGTGAGTTGGAGGCCAGTGTGGGCTCCACAGTGAGTTCAAGGGCAGCCTGAACTATAGAGTAAGACTGTGTCTCAGAAAAGCAGACCAAACCAAACCAAAAGTGAAAAATATGACCCTTATTGTTAAACACAATATTTAACAAAGGAAGACTGAGGCATGCAATGGTCAAGATAGATAAGCAAACAACAAAAAGACCACAGACAAGCGTGTAGAGCAGGAGCTCCTTTACACACACACACACACACGCACACACACACACACACAGTCTACAAAGAAGTCTTAGAAAAAAAGAGGATCCACATGCTATTATACTATTTGAAAGTTTAATGGAAATCTGTTGCTTTTAAATGATTACCTGTGTGCATTTTTTTGAGCCAAGAGAACACAGTTAAGGCTCAACACGGGGACAAACTCCTCTGTGGGTCATGGTAGCTGTCAGGGCCCCAGCCCCAGCCCATAGCCAGACATTCACTCTCAAATGTGACCAGAACACCAAGCTTGGGTCCGATGAAGCCAGGCAGGGGTCCTCCACAGCCCCTCTGCCAGCTCCAGCTGCGCCCCTGTCCAAATACTTTGCCTCCTCTGTCTCGGGTTTCCCCTGTTCCCTTGGGATATTAAGTTCTCCTGTTACTGCGGACGACTTATTTTCTCTGTGTAATACTGTCAGTTTCTGTTCTGCAAATGCCATAGGATAGTGAAGGTTCATCATGAAAGCGTAGGAACTGATGAGCAGAGACACCAAATTCACAAAGAGGATTTTTCTGGGGACAGAGGGGAAGCAAGCACTTCTTCCCATGTAGGAAGGGAATTCCGATGAGCAAGAATTTTGCAAAAATGGCAGAAGCCCCCATTTTACATAAAAGCTGAAGCTCATAGAAGGGGACTCTGTAGAGTCACAGAGCCTATCAGTGGCCAAGCAAAGACTCTGGGTAGCAACTACTCTGAAACTGACCATTAGTGAGCTCTGCTCCATGCCAGGAATTGTAACTTATCCTCTGATTTGGCCCCCACCTACTCAGCCGTCTACTGTACGGTACAATCTCCACTTTTCTAATGGTCACATAGTCATGGAGCAGCAGTGGTGGGTGTCAGTCACATTGTGCTCTGCTGCCCAACACTTCTGAGGTCCCTACACCTTATCCAAGGATGGGATTAGGCAGCTGAAGAAAAGTTGGGGGGCATGTTCACTCAGGCATCAAGAAGGAGCCAAGAGCTGGGTGTGGTGGTGCATGCCTGTAATCCCAGCACTTGGGAAGCTGTGGCAGCAGGATTGCTGTGAGTTCAAGACCAGCCTGAGCTACAAAGTGAGTTTGGAGACAGTGAGACCCTGTCTCCAAAAAAGAAAAGACAAAAAAAAAAAAGAGGAGCCAAGGCTGGCATGGGGATAAACTACCGGGCCTCAGAAGGCAAAGGCAGGGATGCTACTGAAATGCTTAACGCAGACACAAACGCCTGCCTGGCAATGTGCATGCAGCAGCTGACAGGACCCACCTGCTGCTCAGCCTGGTGGGCCTGGGCTCCATCCAGCACGGCAGGGCCTGTGAAGCAGGGAAAACAGGACTGGAAATCACTGTCTCCACCAACAAAGCCACTATTCAGAGGCCCTTTAAGTGGCCGTTCTGGGGACAGTGACCCTGACTCACACTCTGGCTCCTCTATTGTGTTTCTCTCAGGGTCAGCACGGGTCCTGTGACCTGCGGCCAGCCATGCCAGACCTGTCCCAGATGACCAGGGCTGCTACTGGGCCCTCACTCTTGCAGAGACGGGGACACACACTTGGGCCTGGTATTCCCGGAGACACAGGGGACTGCCCCAACTCGCACTGTCCACCAGGGTCTTTATAGCTCCACCACCGCACCCTCCATTGTAAGCCTCTCAAGCCAGATTACCGCCTTCTTCAACCGTGAAGCTTTACCCTTGAGGAGGGAGAGGGCTGCAGGGTTCAGGAAAAAACAAACAGGACACACTGTTAAATCTACATCTCAGATGCACAACAAGTACTCGTTTCCTGTAAGAATGTCCCCTGCAGTATCTGGAACACATTTGTTATACCAAACAGTATTTGCTGTTCATATGCAGTTTGGTGGAACTGGTGTCCTATGGCTTAAGTGACAACCCCAAGTGGCCAACGGTGGGTAGCGAAGGAGGTGTCCAGAAGAACAAATCCTCAAAACCCAAAAAGGAGCTGAGAGGATTAAGGGAGGGATGCTTTCTGCTCTCATACCAGAAATACCCTTCTCCCAGAAATTCCAAACCCATTTTATCTTAGTTCTCTAGTACTATGCGCATAGATCTGTCTGTCCCACTTACAAATCAGCAAACATAAGGTCTGAGAACCAAGGGATCCGTTGCATGGCCCACGGCTACTTATGTCTGAGGATCACCCAGTGCCACTGCTTCTATGCCACACTTTTCACTTGCTGCTAATAATTTTTACAGGATGCCTCCATAGGTTTTATAGGATACACATAAAAGAAAGTCCCATGGTCTTCTAGACTTTTCTAACACATTCATAATGAAGCAAGCTCGTAAGATGTGTATTCACAAAATACAACTATCAATTTACAGAAAAGCCCCACCTCTTCCCTCCTTTTGGCCACTTCCCCCAACCAAACACATCACCATGGAGGACCTGACTGGGGTACCAGTTCCCAATGAAGAAGTTGAAAAAGGCCTCACAGAGGGGAGGGCTGGGATCCCCCAAGAGGAGAATGGCATACCACTCTCAGATGAGGGGGGTCACAGATGCCAGACCCCACAGAATCTTAACAGGGACCCAGGAAAGCAAGCCCCGTCTCTTACTACCCCAGTATCCCACAGTCCTTGCATCTTGCCCAGAAAACATGCTTGGTCTAATGTACCTTTGGGGAAAAAACTTAGAAAGCCATTCATTAAGTGGACAGTGGGAAATACTTTTCTCCCACCCCCCTTCGAGCCTTGAGCATTCACAGCACACAATAGAAAGGAAACAGCCATAAAAACGACTTGACGTATGCCCGTTTGAAGTATAGTGACCGTGGGACAAGTGACTATAAAAAATGACACAGTGGGGGTGATTCCAAATCTATTCTGGCTTGGTTAATTTCCAGACCCAGCAGCACTTGCCTAACCAGTCACGTTGGGCCTTAGTTTAATGCTGCCTGCTGCTGTTTTCAGTTGGCCCTTTTTTGCCAGCAGAATGCACAAGCTACCTAACTTACCCCCAGCACACTTTGCCACTCGGGGAGAGTGCTTGCTGATCTGAGCACAGTGAGTCCCAGGATGGGGTGGGCCAGTAAGGTGGCCAGATGTGGGTGCCCATAAACAGTGAGTCTCAAGGGGCGGGGGCCCAGCTCTACCCTACACTCATCGCTTCCATTCCCATCCTCTGTCTTCTCTCACCCCTTCTCTCTGTGACCCTTCAAGCAGCAGACCACTAACACCCATCTTCTGGTCATCAGAGCCCCCAGTTTTCTAGGGAAGAAGGCGAAGCCACACTTCACTCCTTGTCTGCCACAGCTGGCACCAAACCATCCTCAGCCTCAGCAAATCCTACGACTGCAAACTTTAAAAGCTAATTGTCCGGCAGCAGCAGGATGCCGAGCAATCATTGCAGCCTGAGTTATTAGAGTCTCTGGGGAGCGTTCAGCCAGGGTGGAGGGAGGGAGCGAGTCCAAGAGTGTCAGGGTCTGTTGACACGGCACATCCAGGCCCCATCACTGGCCTTCTCGGCCTCTGCCAGCAACAGGGCTCCCATGGTTCATACTGTACACAGCAGTAACTACAAATTCTGAAAATGAGAAAAACTCATTCATTTTTTAATTGAACATCTTTCAGATTTTCTTGCAGAAAGGCTGGACAATTAGGTTCATTTAAGTTGTACTGTTTATAAAACCTAGACCTTCAGAAAATATAAATTCTGGCCAATACTATCTAAATGCAGTGATGTGGTTTCCAGGTTTCCACTTAGATGACAGGAGCAGATTCCAGCCAGAGTTCACAGGCACCCCACTCTGGGGCTAGCATTTACTAATGAGCTCTGGGAGCCAATCCAGGGCCATGGGCCTTCCAGAGTCCCAAAGTTCCATGCAGACACAAGCTTCTGGCCTGGGGAGGAGGGGAGAATCAAAGAGCTGTGGCCACCAATGCCAGAGCTGGGGGCGGAGGTCTCAGCACACATCTGCTGCCCATTGCAGAGGGTGCCAAGGCACGAAGGTTCAGAGCTGGACCTGCACCTAGGGCTGCATGTTTAATGCTCCTTCTTCCCCTCCCTGGGCTGGCTGAGACCCCAGCCAAGGCACACCTGTGCAAGCCAGAGACGGAGACCAGAGTCGGCTGTAGTCAAGATGGCACAGTACGCTCAGGCCTCTCCTTCCGATCCACCTGTGACTCTGGGGCACTCAGGAGAGGACTGTCACAGAGAACAGCCTACCAGACTGGCGTTATCAGTACATTCAAAGGTCTTGCAGGAATTTCCTGTTGTGTGATCTGGGGCTTTCGAATAGCAGCCTCCACACTTCCCCTCACTCCCAGGGGAAGCTCACATCTGAGCTGTGAGCTGCCTGTGCCCCACAGCCCTCCGCAACACGGGCCCCAGGCCAGAGAGCACATACTGGCAGCTGATGGAGAACACACGGCCTGCAAGCCCTAGGACACTGGCTCCCAGCTCACTTTGCCACATTCGGGCCACTCGGGCCCTAGGCAGCTGTTGCACTGCAGGCCAGAGAATGAGTCAGGAACATGGAACACCTGGGTCCAGGGACAGGGGCTTGTGAACAACAACCTGCTTCTGCCATCTCTTCCCCACCCCTCTTTAACCCTAAGAGTAAGACATATTACACACATACACACACACACACACACACAAAAAAAAAACACATGCACCGGGTACACTACCACCTCGGTGGAGAAATAAAGCACAGTTCCTATGACAGTGCCAGGTCCTTGGCCGGCTTTCAGATCATCTCCCTGGTTTCCCTGCCAGTCTGGCACTTGTGGACACATCGCCAAAGGTCATTGTTTAACTTCTACCTGGCATCACATGTAGTGACCATTTGCTTGTTTATATAGAAGGGTTCTCAACTAGGTATATGCATTTTTTATCCATCCATTCTTCTGCCCAGAACATATAAACTGTTTTTAGTTTGTAGCTACAACAAATGACGCTATAGAGGAAAATATCCTGAACACATCTCTCGGCTCCTGGTCACTGGCATTTCTGTCACCCACATCAACAATGCCAGGCTGCCTTGTGCACAAAGAGCCACCTTGCTTCAATAACCCCTGCGAATCTGAGCTCCAAGGTGCTATCTTTCCACCTCATAGTCCCTCTCGTCAATTTCCTCTTGTGCACAATGGTGGTCCTGGTGAGTCCAGGGCCAAAAGAGCCCAGCTGGTCTCTAGAATGGAGGCAAAATCCCAAAGTCAGCTCCGTCAGACAGAGCCCAGGTAGTAACCTTTTAAAAATTCTGAGCTTAGTCAGAACCCACAACCACAAACACTGGATTTTTAGAAGGAAAGTGTCACAAACCCCCAAACTAATTAGGTAGCATCTCTGGCAGGGGAGCATGCTACTAACTGTGGATTGTATGCACAAACATGTACTAGAGACACGAAGCACAGGAAGACCACACTCTAGTCTACCCAATCTGCTGTGGATGGCAGAGCAAAGGGTGGGGTGGGAGGGGTTCCAGACATTGCCCCTATATCCACCACCTACCTGTACACAGGCTGCATCTCTCTGGCTATGCCAATGACAGCACCTGGCAGGAAATTGTCAAACTCCTCAAACAGTTCCCGGATATTGGTCTTATACTTTAGGTCGAGGTCCAGCTGAATGATCCGCAGGATCTCTGGAGGATGAAGAGAAAAGATGAGACTATGAGTTCAAGGACCACCTAGGCAACATGATGAAACCTTGTTTCAAACAAGCAAACAAAAAATGACAACAAGATATAGGCACACACACCTCCAGGGAGGTTCAACCAGAGATAGAGGATAAAGGAGAGAGTCTAGAGAAGGGCTTACTATTGCTAAGTGATACAAAGTTACTGCTAGAAATAAAGGTCCTGGACTTTCGCTAACTAGCACTCAGATTTCTCTGCTTGCCCCATCTTTCTTTCCACCTACAGACCTGTTTCATTTAGAACTAGGTGCCTGAGCTCCAGTCTAGGCTTGCTGTCTAAGTGAGAGCATTAACAGTGTACCAATTCACTCTTGAAAATCTGCTTTGGATGACCCATATGTGGGCACCCTACTGGAGACTCAAAACACCCCAGTAGTTTCTCTTTGGGGAGCAGAAGATAAATGCCCCAAAGAAGAGAAGATGACACCATCTTCTTGGGCCCTCGCTAGGATGTCTACAAACATAGCTGGGTGTCAAGTTAAGATGAAGACCTGAAGGGAATCGGCAGAAAGCTCTTGGATACCAGCATGTTGTTCATGTACTGTACACAAGATAGAAGGAGCCCTTGTTGCCAGTCTCCCGCTACCTAGCACATGGGGCTCCAGATGGCTTGTGGCAGAGGGGTGGAGGGAGGGGGCAGAGTTCAGCCAGGTGCAGGGGAGAGGCACGAGTTAGTTCATCCCTTTATCCTTCACCCAGTTTGCCAGACCAAGCTCCTGTGGTATCAGTGCCAGGAGGGGCCAGCCACCAGCCGGCTGGGCCCTGGCCTCCACCTAAGGTCAGGCAGTGACTACAAGCAGAGGGAAGCATGAGTGCTGACGCATGAACTGGAAGAATGCCACGCGCGTTACCAAGAGGGGACAGCTGGACATACTACTGGGTACCCAGGAGGAAGCCTGGCCTGGGAACACACACCACTTCCAGTCTGGGTGCTAATTAATTCAGTGATGAGGAAACTCATTTTACTTTAGTGAACAATTGGATGCCTCATTTCTGAGAGGCCAGGATGAGACAGCGTGTGGGAAATGTCTCCTAGGCTGGAGGAATCCAAAGACTGGACAGAAGGGACCTCACTAAGGCTCGAAGCAGTCAAAGAACACTTCCTGGAGAAGGAGAAGTCTGTCTAGGCCTTAAGCATAGGTAGGAATGGAGCAGGGAAGGACCACTAACACCCACTCCAGAAGCTCGGCTCTCCCATTGGTCTCTGCTGCCCATTATTACCCGCCCAGCAAGCAAAAGGACCACAGCTCTGGGAGCGCAGGCCCCTGCAGAAGCCTTCTGAGGACCTGCCCACTTCCCTGACCTCTTGCCTCCACCCGTCGTGCAGAGATTGGCTTAAAGCAAACACTCATGGATGTTTGTGGAACTCAATAGCTATTCTCCAAATTAGTTTAGGGGAAATCACAGCTTAGGATTCAAGAAAAGCTGACTCACTTGTTACTTGTCCCATTTTCCTTTGTGATGTAGGAACAAAACCTTACTTAACATTCTTCATGACTCTTGTAGAAAAGAAAAAGCTATAAGAACCCAACTGGCCCAGCAGAGGAAAGAGGTGACGCCAGGCTGCTGTGTCCCTGGCGGGAAAGAGGTACAGGAAGGTGGGTCTACCAGGCAAACGTGATCCTTCAGCCTAGGCCACGCCACCACCCCCACACTCAAGGAGTAAAATGACTATTTCCTTCCTGAACCTCCAAAACAACAATAACAAGAGCAACAACACAGAAGTCAGGAAGGCTGGTAACCCGGGAGCCTGGATGTCTGGAAGCCTTTGTGGTGACTTTGCTGGCCTTCTGGAATCCTGCCCCATGAGGGCTACAGAGCAGCCATGGGCGGAAAGACCTCGATGGTGACCTTAGAAAGACAATACAGCACAGGAGGGAAAACTGCAGCCATGATGGGCTGTTGAGGGCGGGCCACAGGGGCCTGGTGATTGTCCATGGGTCACGTGCTTTCTACCCATTTCTACCACAGGGCACAGGAGCATAAAGAAAGGGCCAGGAACCTTCAGTGAGAAAAAGAACCCTAGGCTTTCTTTTGGTCCATCTCCTGGTCCCAAGTGTCATTATCCAGGGCAATTCTTATGCACAGTAACACAAAATCCCAACCAGATTAAAAGAGGATGGCACAGTACATGCAACAGAGAACCCATACCACCTAGGTTCTACAAA
Organism: Ctenomys sociabilis; assembly: GCA_004027165.1. Taxonomy (NCBI): domain Eukaryota; kingdom Metazoa; phylum Chordata; class Mammalia; order Rodentia; family Ctenomyidae; genus Ctenomys; species Ctenomys sociabilis. The sequence continues at coordinate 137,519 of PVKA01001457.1, forward strand.
TAAGGAGGGTAAGCGGAACAGGACATTTGGCTAGAAGACAGAACAGCTTCACGGACCCCTTTCAATAACATCAATGATGACCACATGAAAGCATCATTCTTTCTGGTTATTTTTAAGGATCCTGCATTGCCCAGGCAATAGTTTATTTTTCATAACTGCCCAATATGCTAAGTAGAGTTGTTCCCATTTATAGATGAAGAAAGTGAGGCTTACAGAAGTTAGAAACATTAGCCTAAGCCCACAGGACGGGTCAGCACTGAGGTGGGATTGGAACCTTGGTCGGGTTGACTTGAAAGCTGGACCATGTCATTCCCTCCACACACCTAACTGCCCTCTGATCAGAGAAGCAAGGTGTGGCTCTGTCTCTACCACAGGCCCTGGAGAAAAAGAAAGTCTGGACAGAACAAGAGGCTGGCCAATGCAGACGGTAAGACAAGAAAAGGGGGCACTGATGGCAACTTGCCTATAACTCAAGAAATGATCAATGGGAAGAAAAGCCACTCACCCATGTGGTGCACACTCTGGGCTTTCAAAGCATCAAAGTCCTATCTGTTCTGCAAGCAGCAGCCCAAAGGCCTACTTTCCCAGCCACCCGCACAGGCCAGGTAGAAGCCATGGCCTCCTGCACTGTGCCCAAGCACTTGTCTGGGTCTTGACACCTGGGGCCCCCGGCCACTACTCCCAGAGTGGAAGCCCCATGCCTGCAGACTGAACTCCAACCTCCAGGAATGCACTATCCAGGAGGCAGAGCTGGGACTCCCATGCCCTCTTAATAAGCCTCTCCATAAGCTCGAGCACTTTCTCTGCCACTTAGAGTCTGGCTGGGAGTGACCCAGGATGCTAGAAGCTGAGGGGTCACCCATGAGGTGTGATCAATGCATACAGTGAACACTTGGATATTTTTAAGAAAAAAACTTATTATAGTAAAAGGCTCATTGCTGTTAATACCCCCCAATCCTTCCCCTTTGTCCAAACACTTGTTCCATCATACTTGCCGCTATGTGGAGCAGTTCTAAAGTCCCCTCAGTATTTTCAGTTGTCTGTTGTGGCTGGCTCTGTGTCCTGAATAGATTCAAAATGTTGATCTTTGCTGGTCATTTTGACTTTGTGCAAAAGCCAGGAGAGCTGCATGGTGCCAGATCCAGTAAATTACAGGCATGGTGACACATGCCTGTAATTCTAGCACTTGGGAGGCTGAGGCAGGAGGATCATTGTGAATCTGAGGTCAGCCTGGGCTGTAAAATGAGCTCAAGGCCAGCCTAAACTATATAGTGAGACCCTGTCTCAAAAGGACAAAAATAAATATGAAGGATGGAGACATAGAGTCACATTTTTACAAGCCTGTCTTTCCACTGAATGGCATTCAAAGGCAGTGTAATCGTATATTTTTATCATACTCAATATTTATGGCTGCTTGATGCTGAAATGGTTTTGGGGGGGGCTGCTCTTACAGCTCTCAGCGCTTCCTTTGGGGCCTCCCTGAATGAGGTAACTCATGAGGAAAGAGAGCAGCGCCACTCGCTGTGCTGACGTGATCCTTTACCATGTAAGATGACAGCCCAGGCAGAAGTGGGACAGCCTTCTTCTGCTCAGCCTGCACTGTCACTCGGGCCTAGGCCCAAAGGTTATCCTCTTATGAAATTATGAAATAAAATGCCAAGTTGTAAATGTCACTGCTGAAAAGAGGAAGGCACTTACTAGGAACGCTGCCATTTATTAGAACGAGATGATTTCAAGGGACCTGTTCCTTTGTTCCCTGGTTCTGGTAGAGCCGGTTCTCCGTGGGAGCTACATCTGGAAACTTTATACAAAAGGCTGAAAGGTGATTGGTGATCTAAGGACAAAATGAGATTGCCATATGGGAAGTGACAGCCACAGTCATGGCCCAGAGAAGACACTGGTTGGGAGACAGCTGAGAGCACACAGAAGGACCTGTGAAATGACAGGAATGAATGAATGACCTCTTTGCTCACATTCCTGTGGCTGATTAGGCTTCCTCCTGTCCGCCCCCAGGAGGGTAATGGAGAGGAGCAAGCACATCAAGGCCCTAAGGGGCCTGACACCATTAGGTCCTGCAGTGGCCACACGCTGGCCCAGGAGATGTGAACCTGAAGATGGGCGAGCTGTAGCCAAAGCAGAGAGCAGAGGGCCACGCTCCACGCAGAGCCAGCCCTGGGCACCACCTCTCACCTGACCTCAGACAGGGATGATATGAATGTACCTCGACCTGCGGTGATCTCAGAAGAAGGCAGGAGCCACACATAACGCTGTGGACCCTCAGCGACCTGTGGAGACACTGTCTCAGCACCAGGAGAAAGATGCCCTCTTGGAATCCTACACCTGCACCCTGGTCCAGGGGAGCCCACTCGTTCCTGGGAAAATGTTGATCCAGTCACCCCAGCCTTCTGGCTCATCCTTCACTCTTACAAATCTTGTGTACTGAAGTCACATCAACAAGATCTGAAGAATGGCACAAAGCCACGTAATGGCCTTGGGTGGGGGATACTTTCCCATGTCCTGGCACCTGGTCTAATGGGCACAGCCATGCTGAGGCCCTTGTTGCTGGCTGACTGGTCTCCCAGAGAGAACAGAATCTGGGCAGAACCCTGTACCCACAGCAGGGTCAGCAGCTGGGAGCTCTGAGCACTGGGTCCCATGGCAGGGGACAGTGAAGGATGTCACCCAGTTGGCCAAGATGCTGAGGATTCCCACGGGCACTCTGTTACTCATTTCCACTTGACCTTCAGCTCTAGGTGGCAGAATAAAAAAATAGGGTACCACCCTCACAAGGGTCACATATGCTCCCTCTGGGCCTCTCCAGCTCCGGTTTCAGGCTAAGGAAATGGCTCTACAAGATGCTGGCTCTAACAAAGTGGAAAGCAAAGGGGAAGGTGGAAAGTGTGAGCCAAAGTTGTAGCCTTCCAGGTCTACATGGCCCAATGACTCTCATCCCTGCCTGGGCCTGGGCAGTGCCCTCAGCAAGTCCTGATCCTCCAGGGTGTCCCAGGACTGAGCACAGCGACACCTGCTGCTGGGCTCCAAGGTGCAGGCTCCCAGCCAGGCTGGGCGGGACTGAACTGCAGAGGCCACATGCGTGGCGCTGTCCCAGCTGGGAGAGTCCCAGGTCAACATTCCCCTGCAGAAACAGGCTTGGGACAACTCATCATCGGCTTCCAACTAAGCCAGCCACAAGGCATGTCATCTGACCGTGGATGGAATTACAGCCACAGAGAGTAATTAACGGCACCTGAAAACAAACAGCAAAAGAGAAAGAACCCTAGACAAGGCGGGGGGGCTCTTTTCCTCTCCCCGTCCTTCTCCTGCCTGCAGTAATTCCCAGCAGATACATCTTAACGTGCAAAAACAACATGCAATGAAGTCGATCAGGAAGGGTCGAGAAGCCCAGGCCACCACCCTAGGAAAGAAATCTGCCTTCTCCAAGGGATAGGCCACTCACACAAATGACTGCCCTCTGCTCTGCAACAGCTTCAGAGCTTCTAGAGATAAATATTTACAATGCATCTGAGCATGCCTGCCACAGAATATGACTCCAGCACAGAGGTTTGGAGAGAGGGGAAATGATGACAGCGGTGAACTATGTGGCTCCCGCGTCCTGAGGCGAGGCCCTGGCAGCAGCTGCCCGGAAAGGGGCCTTGCTTTCTCACCAGCCACTCTGAAATACTGCAGCAGCAGTCTGCAGCATAGGTATAGGCAATACAGGTATCTGCCTATACCTGTATTGTCACATTCAGGCTTTCTAAGGGCTCCTGGAGCCAGAGGAGATTGACTGAGGGGTGGAGACTCCCCGAAGAGGGCAGGCTTGGGTCTCGGGGACAGGACTGGCACAGTTGCAGCACGCCATCGGCCACGCTGGGCGCTTCTCCACGGAAGGTCCAAGCACGAGATGGATGCCAGCCACTGTGAGCACAGGCCATGTGCGTCCCCAGGGAGGTCTGTCGCTGGAACTGGCACTGGCGGTTCTCACATCCAACAAGAAACCTGGGTTGTTTCCCAGCCGGCCTTCAAAGCACCCTACTCTGTCCCTTTGCAGTGGGTGGCCCAGCTGCAGGGCAGCTGTCTGACTATGGGAAAAACTGCTCCAAAGAAACAGAGCAGGATGTGCCAATAGTTCAAGGCCTCGGGCAGATTCTGGGACTTGGAAAGCCTGGTCAGAGAAGCACCTCTGGGGAAAGCAGCCCGGGTGGGGGGCCCCACATTTACTGACTGAGCTAGAGTCTCCTCTGCACTTCTGTGAGGGAGCATTACACGATTTCCTACCACTGCCAAGTGAAGAATATGGGCCTCCGAGGAGTTTAGCAACTTATCTAAGTCAGCGCGGCAAGGAAGCCATCACACACATCCCTCATGGGACAGTATGGCCCGACACCCACATGCTTCTCAGGAAAGCCCTCAGACATTTCCAAAGCCCCTATTTAAACTTCATTAGCTTTTCAAACAAGAAAAGCTTCCACATAAAGAGGAATAGCAGGCAGCTCCAGGCCACTTCTGAAAATTTATGCACAGACAAGGTTCCCCACTTCCACAACCACCTTCTTCAGAATGAAGACTCCTGGGATTTCCCTTCTTCTGATTCTAGGAACCAATGGAGAAACTTCTGGAAAAGACGTTTCCAGGCTACAGAAGTCAGCCAAAAGGAAGTCTTTACCAACAACAGCCAACACATGTGACTGCATCTCACTCAAGGACACGTCCCTACTGGGGGTGGGGGGTGCAATTAGTACTCTGTCTGACGCTTGACAAGAGAGGAAGTCAAGAAGAATAGGAACCGAGGTCACGCAGCTGGTGGGTGCCTGCCCTTGGATCTGTCAGCTCTGCGGCACCCCCGTACCCTCCTGTCTTCCAGACCTGGGTTAATGCTCAGTCCGGAAGGCCCTCCCTGCCTGCGCTAATCTATGTTTTCCACATTAACAGCCCACACCTCCGAGTGGTGGGGGGGAAGCGAAAGGAAATGGAGTTCCTAAGAATGATTTATGCAACCTGTTAGCAGCTCTGGTAAAAGGTTTGGGGGCCAGGAGGTTGAAATGAATGATCACAGTCAGCTTTATGTAGTGGTTGTGCAACAAACCCTTTCTTCTAGCCCTGCACGCCCCCTCTCAGGGCGCAGCATGGAGAAGTGAGTGTTAGCTATGGCTCAGCATGGCGCTGTTTATGGCTCTCAGCTCCTATTCATGAGGAAGATAAGACTGTTGGGGAAAGAGGCAATACCTGCTTCAATAACAAGGGACCACACACTCCACTATCACCCTGGGCGCACAGTGGGACTGGGTAGAGGCCACCTGCTTGAGCATAGGACGGAATTTATTTTAAACTTGGCTGCAATACTTAGGGGAATAGCCTATGTAAAACCACCCAGAGGATACCTGGTCTCAACCCTCCTCTCCCATCTATTGCTGAGATGAATTGAGAGCCTGGCCACTGACTTAGGAAGTCAAGTGTGCAGGGAAGGTGGGGTTTCGGATCTGAAGCGCCCTTCCATATCTACAGTACGGATGTCTACAGTCCCTCTTGCCCTTCCATAGATATCACCCTGGTATCGATCACAGACTTGTTTTTGTCTCTGAAACTTAAATTCTTCTTCCTGTTTGGGGCAGGACCCCATTTTGACTGTGTTCCCAGCAGTCAGGTGCCCAGTGTTAGCCATCAGCAGCTGGCTTGCCTTCATGGTCCTGGGGTACAAGCAGTAGAACCCAACCCTCCTTGAGTAGAATGAATAGATGTTTTCTGAAAAATACTGATTCAGCCACAGTGCTTGATGCTGTTGTGGTTCAACTTCCCCAATTCCTGGTGGTGTTCTGTTGTGTTTTGCAGCACTGGAATAAACACTATATAGCACTGAGCTACGAGCCCAGCTCCTCCCTACTTTTTTGAGACAGGGTCTTGCTCAGTCACCGAGTTGCCCAGTCTGGGCTTCAACTTGTGTCCTCCCACCTCAGCTTCCTGCACTGCACCACTGTGCTGCCTATGCTGCAAGTCTTTTGGAATCATCACTCTTATTTCCAACCTTTGGGGCCTTCTCTCTTTCTGACTACTGTTTTGGGCCCACACTACATCATGGATTTAGTGTAAAAACAGAGAAACCAACACAGGTTTTGTCCTGTTGCTTGCAGCTCAGCCCCCATGGTGCCATGATTCTTGCTCCGGCCCGGATCCAGCCAGATATCAGAGCCCATCAATAGTATCTCTGCCCCTTTAATTCATTCAGAGAACAATTACAGTAACAGAACTAATTCCTTATATTTTTAAGGCATGGCACCATACTCAAAAGTGCATTCCAAGCTCATAAACTTCTTCTACAACAACCCCAGGGAGGTAGACTCATGTATATTACAGAACAGCGTATAAAGTAACAATGGTTGAATAAATGTGAGACTACAGCGAAGCTAACCAGAAATGACATGACTATTCCATGAAGTTAATCAAGGCTGCAGGCTATTCTGTCTTCCTATTCTGCTATTCTAGATCTGATTTCCAACCTTCCGGTCACCTCATGGTACAAGACAGCTACTGGGGCTCCAACTAGCTGGACTGCATTCCACACAACAGAAAGGAGGAAGGATAGAAGATATTTCATCATATCTTGTTCCCTATGATGACGCAGATCCTGTAAGTAGACTTTCTGGAAGTCTCTAACATTTCTTCTTGTGTCTCACTGACCAAAATTTTGTTACCCAGATATACTTAGCTGCAAGGGAAGCTGTAAAATGCCTTTTAAGATACAGAACTATTCCCAAATAAATGAAATCGGGTTATAAATGAGAATAGAGAGAATCAGTATAAGATAGCAACTACTGCTTCCCACTTTACAAATAGAGAAATAAAAGCCAAAGAGAGCAGGTTTTACTAAAGAGATCTGATCAATAATGGAAAATTCAGAACGAAGTCCATGTCACCCGGCCCACATCCAGATCCTGTCTGCCTCCTGTTCCAAATTCCTCCCTGCTCACTCCCCCAGGCAAGCTGTCCACAGTGAGGTCCTCATCGGCCAGCCCTCCACTGCACCCTGCAGGACTCTTTGCCTCTCTATGGGCCTCACCTTCCCCTGCCTTGTGCCTCCCTATGACTCTCCAAACCCAGGATCATCATCAGAAAGGGGACCAAGCCAGAGAGGTCCGTGTCTGAGGAGCTGGGCAGATCCTCAATGGCATAACAATCCAAAATTCTGCCTGTATTACTCCTGGGAGTTCAGCTGGCTTCATCTGTAGGCAGGACAAAAAAGATAGGGGACATCGCACAGTGCTGCCACGCAAGCTCTCAATGCTCTTAACACCTTGGCTACCTTTCCATAGCTCTAACATTTCCATGTTTTGGCCACAGTTCTCAGTGTGAACAATGAACCTGCTGCTCTCCCCCAGGATTGAGCTGCCTCTGTTCTTTCTGTCCAGAGATTCGTCCAATTCCAAATGTTGTCCTGCAGCCCAGCACCATCATTGGTTCAATGGCTGATTCTCTGTGCCAACTGGAGAATGAGAAGCTCAGAAGCTTAAGTAAGTGACTCAGTAGGGGACCAGGGCCCTCATTTTGTACATATCCTAAGCTTATGGAAGAGGAGGTGTGGAGATGGTGTGGGCTGATGGACAGCTTATAATGGAAGGCAGGAAACAAGGCTTGCTTCCACCCTCTGTTCTTGCTGCTTCTGCTGCCTTGAAGTGTTGTCCTTGTGCCATGCCACCCTGCCTTGGAGCCAGCTGATTATGGACTGAAACCTCCACAGACTGTGAGGCTGCAGCAGCATATGTGCCCACTTATCAAGCACAAGGTCCGGAGTTTGATCCCTGGAACCAATAAGGAAAAAAAAAAAGCCTTTCCATCCTTAATGTTGAATGTCAGATGCTTTGTCCTAGCAAAATAAAAAAGTAACCTAGACAGAATTTGATACCAGAGAAGTGGGGCTGTTGCTGTGACTATACCTGACCTTGTGATTCAAGAGCCTTTGGGAATGGCTTGTGGGAAGAGAAGGGAAAGGTTTGGAGATGACTCTTGAAAGTGAAGTGCTGGAAGGCTTTAGGGTGTTCTGTATGGGAGCTTCTGATCAGAGCTGAGAGGATCAGAAGGCTGATAGAAATCTGGCAGGTAAAGACCAGGCTCAGGACGTTTCTGTTGAGAAAGACTGCATTGAGAGTCCAGGTGATGTATGTTGTGGCTTGGCAGAAAGTTTGTATTTTGTTCATGTCCAGAGACTTTGAGACTGAGATTAAGGGTGATAGACTAATTAATGAGAGAAGAAATTTCAAAGCCGTCAAATGTTGAGGTAGTACAGTGGCTATTGTTGGGGGCTTTTGGCCAGATTTATGTTGAAAATCAAGAGTAGAGAGCCGAGCAGGACAATTTAAAAATGTGAGTTTGGCCAGGAAGGAACTCCAAGAAAGCTATGGAGGACAAAGATAGATCTGAGAAGATCTCAATAGCTGAGAAGGAATAGGAGAATAAAAAAGATAGACTGAGGCTCAGGCGGCAGCGGGCGCGCGGCGGTGGCAGCGGGTGCGAGGTGCGGGCTGTTGTGCTCCTGGCGGTCCTCTTTCCCCTTCTCCACTGGTGAAGGAGGCCGAAGCGGTGCTGGGCGCACACCCCACCTTCCTCCGCGAGCTCCCGGCCCTCTCGCACTGCGCGGCCTCCCCGACGCAAGACTGTCCCGGCCTGGATATGGCTCGTGGGCAGCAGAAGATTCAGTCTCAGCAGAAAAATGCCAAAAAGCAGGCTGGACAAAAGAAGAAACAAGGGCATGATCAAAAGGCTGCTGCCAAAGCTGCCTTAATATACACCTGCACTGTCTGCAGGACACAAATGCCAGACCCCAAGACCTTGAAGCAGCACTTTGAGAGCAGGCATCCTAAGACCCCACTTCCTACAGAATTGGCTGATGTGCAAGCATAAAATTGTTTACAGGTGAACTCATGGCACCTTTGACTCTTCTACTGTCTCAGACCTTAGGTAACAAACCTGCAGCTGCTTTTCTAACAAACTGTTGATCAGCAAAATAAAGGGGCTACAGAAACACTCATTTTTATGCTGTTCCCTTTTGGGCTTCATGCAAAGACAATTCTGTGTAAATGTACAGTTGACTCTGATTTGGAAATCTGAAAATCAGTCCATCCTTGTTATAAAAATTTTTTT
>PVKA01001458.1:0-23517 GCA_004027165.1 Ctenomys sociabilis
AACTATGCTTAGACTTTTATAGAGTAACTTACAACTTAATATGTAGCCCAAGATGGCCTTAAAGTTGCAATCCTCCTGCCTCAGCCTCCAGGATGCTGCATCATAGGTGTGCACTACCATGTCCAGCTCAGTTACTGCATTTTAAAAATGTGGTTTCAAACTAGATTGTAATCTGTGCTTTGTTGTAGAGAAAAAAATAAACTTGTTCAGGATCAGTTCTTCTTAAAAAAAAATGTAGGCCAAAAAAAATTAAAAAAAAAAAAAAGAAATGCAGGCCTTTGCAAAAAGCACTCTTTGAAGGTTTTTTTTTAACTACTTCTGTTTAAAGATTATACAGAAAAGATCTTTTATTCTACAAATCCTTTTGCAACTTGTTTACCATTTTGTGTTTGTAATGTGTCAGTTGTTACTCTTGCAAATGGTTTTTTTTTAATTTTTATTTTATTGAAGTACAAATATCAATGAGACAGTTTTAAGATACCTTGACAAGATGGATTTGATAAATTAATACATTGCAAACTGTTTTCATAATGTTTTGGTATCATAGAAGGTGCATACATATTATGCTTATAGATATTATTATAGCAGATGTCTCTTATCAGTAAATTATGAGAGTGTAGCTATTTACATATCTTATTTTTTTATACCTGAATTACATCAAAGATTCAATAATTAATACTTTCTACCTTATTTTCCTAGTGGTTGTCCATAGTACTAGAAGCCAACATAATATCCTGTCCAACCACCATCAGTGCACATCTTGCCTCCCACAGACCTACATAGAAGCACGGCATTATCTATCCCAACTGTACTGTCCGTAAACACACATCATGATTCTTCCTTTATATTACGCGTTATGGCTTGTGTTAGATGTGCCCCAGAGCCTCTTGTGCTTTCAAGTCTCTCGACACAGAGTGCAGATGCTGGGACAATGGAAGCCCCGCCCTGGGTGTGGTGTTGCTGGCATGGCCCACAAAGGGAGGCCCCTGCCACTGTGTCTGCTTCTCTCGCATCACTACCTCCCTACCTTGCTACCGCCCCACCCCTGCCTACCATGGGCTGTTCCTCTTCTGCCTTGCCTCTCTGGAGCCTGCCGACTACAGACCGAAACCTATACACAGTGAGCTACATCAATTCTTCCCCTGTTAAACTGGTATGCTGGTATTTGGCCTCAGCAATGAGAAGAGTAACTGAGACATTATTGTAGAATAAACATTAAAATGACTGTGAGAAGACACAGATCTAAGAGAGAAATGAGTTTCATAATGATGAGGAGGGTTTTTATTAGTATAGGTTTGAAGTACACAATCTTTAGATTAATCTTAGGAAGTACTGAACATATCTTGATTCTTTTTAGTACCCTTCACCTCCCCATCTAACTCCCATCCTTCTTCTCTAGATCCCTTTTCCTTATTATTATTATTTGTAGGACTGGTATTAGTAATAGTTCATGTTTACAAAATTGTGGGTAGTTGGTATTTAAATTTGTGTGTCTGATTTATTTCACTTAACGTTATATTTCCTAGATATACCCATTTTCCTTTAAATATCTCTAATTCATTCTCCTTTAGAGCCAGTTACGTATAGAAGCCACATTTTATTTTCAAAGAACCAATCCAATTTTTTTATTCTTTGTATTGTTCATTTAGTCTCAATTTCATTAGCTTCTACTCTGATATTTGTGATGTCCTTCCTTAACTTTGATTTGCATTTGGGTTGCATTGCTTTCTGAGTATCTTGGGGTTCATCATTATGTTATTTATTTGAGTTCATTCTATTTTTCTAAAATGAGCATTGACTGCGATGAGCTTCCCGCTTAGGACAGCTTTCGCTGTGTCCCATAGGTTTTGATGTGCTGTACTGGCATTGTCGTTTGCTTCCTCAATTGTAAATTTCCTCTTTGACTTCTTCTGTAATCCATTGAGTGTTCAGGAGTGTGATACTGTTGCCAATTTTCTAATTTTTTTCCAGTTTCTAATTTTTTTTCTGGCTTTTTCTGTGTTTGATTTCTAGTTTCAATGCACAGTGCTTGGATAGTATATAGGTGACTTTGATTTTTTTGTATTCATTTAAGTAAGTTTTGTAAGCTAGTATGGGGTCTATTTTGGAGGAAAATCCACACGATAGTGAGAAGAATGTGTATTTTGTTGTTGTCTGGAGGAATATCTATAGATGTTTATAGGTATCTATTAAGTCTGTTTTGTTCAAAGATGTGGTTCAATTTTGATATTTCTTGTGGATAATTTGTTTTGTTGCTCTGTGTCTTTGTTAAAATAGAGTTTTGTGATCACTTACTATGATTGTGTTCATGGTTATTTGATCTTTTATATTCACCAGTATTTTTTATGAAGGTAAGTATTCCAGGCTTTGGTGTGTGTGTGTGTGTATATATATATATATATATATATATATATATATATATATATATACTTGTTGGAAGCAACCCAGAGCACAGGCCCGACAGCATGTGAGTGAGACCTCCTGGGACTACCGGACCCTGAATAGACCCAGAGCGCAGGCCCAGCATGGAACCCTTCAGCAGAACTCTCTGCAAAGAGGCTAGAGGTAAGACCCACCCAACTGAATCAGGAGCAGAACATCTTACCAGAGTGACACAAAGGGTTCACCTGCAAGGCTGCAGCAGGAGGAAGTGGAGCACAGCGGCCAGATCCAAGCCACACCCACCTGGAGGAGTCTGAACTTCATAGCTCCAGACCTGATGCTAAGGTAATAACTCTATCTAAGCTCTACACCAAAAGTCAAAAATCAGTGGTATACAAAATGACAAAGAGAAGGAACAAAAAGCAGTCTCAGGCCCTGAGTCCACCCAGCACAAATGCAGAAGACACTAACATAGAGGAAATTGGAAATCACACACCTGAAATCTCTGAAATAATAGCTTTGGAAGTAAAGAAACAACTGCAAAAAGGTATAGAAGAAATCCAAACAGAAATAATTTTTGAAGCAAAAAAATAGTGATAACTATAATCAAAGAAGTACTAAGTGCTTCTAAAGAATACATTGATAAAAAAATAGAGCAGAATATAAAAATGATGGAACCCCTGAATAAGCAATATAGGAAAGAAATAGAATGTATGACACTGATCCAAAGTGATATGTAAGAAATTAAAACCTCAATCATAAGCTGGCAAATCCATTTGAGTGAAAGTGAAAATAGATTCTCTGACCTTAAAGACACCATTGCAGCTAGTAAAAAGTAAGCAAAGATCTCTTAAAAACAACTAGGATGCAGGAAAAAATAATTCAACACCTGCAAGATGATGCTAAGATGAACAATTTGAGACTAATAGGCATCAATGAGAAGGAAGGAGTTAATAAAAATGTTATAAAAAGAATATGGGCAGAAGTAATAGCAGAAAATTTCCAAAATATGGAAAAACAATCTGACATTCAGGGAACCGAAGCATATAGAACTCCAAATAACATCAAAATAATTAAAACCACTCCCAGACATATAATAAAATCCCAGAAATTCAGCACAGGAACACTATGCTAAAAGCCACTAAAGAAAAGAATCAGATCACATTTAAAGGAAAACCCATCAGAATAATGGCAGATTTCTCTTCACAGACCATCAAGTCAAGAAGAGCATGGAGCAAAGTACTTCAAATCTTGTAAGAAAACAAATTCCAACCCAGACTGATATGCCCTGCAAAACTCTCTTTTGAGTATAATGGAGAAGTAAAATACTGCCATGACAAAGAAAACTAAAGGATTTCATGATGACAAAGCCAAGCCTACACAGACTACTAAATGATGTTCTAGGGAGGGAACAAAATGATCACAACCCCATGAATGAGAATGGAAAGAATTTGCCATACAGGGCAAACAAACACAGGAGAATAAAAGGTATACAATAGTAGTCTTTCAGTTATTCTTTTGTGTACAGCAGCAAAATATTTCCATCAGCACACTCTACAAATGGACTTCTCTTGCACCCTATGGGTCAAGATTCCATATGGGACTACATGGTGGATTTCAAGGAAATAGCTGTAGCTCAGTCTCACAAGTGACACCTGGCCACCAGTAAGTGTCATGGTCATTATCCATGTCCACAGCATACTAGAACTTTGTGTGATATCCTGTTCCCAAACTGTCAGAAATGATGGTCATTTATTTGTCATTCCAGTATTTATCTTATGTTTTATTCTTAGTATTTCTTTACTATCATGAAAACTTTTTCTTAGTTCAATTGTTTTGAAACATTTAATTTTTAATTAATTAGTATTTAATTTTGTGAATATTTCTTACTCTTAATTTTTCTTAATTTTTAAGAGTTATACTATATCTTTGAATTACAATTTATCTAAAAGACATCATATGATATCTTCTCTTAGTATTAGAAACTTTAAAAAGTATATTTCCATTTCAGTTGACTTTATATTACTTCTTCATTGTCTCTTACACATATATACACACACATATATATGAAAAAATACATGTATAACCCGACATAAGATGGGTACTGTCTCACAGGAATCTTCAATGACCTTTTTAAGTAAGGGTTTGTCAAAATATTTTATATAGTCCTGCATAACTATCACTTTGAGAGCTCTTTATTGTTCATTCAGGAGCATACTGCAACTTCTCTTGCCTTTTGAATTGTGCTCTTTGTTATTTCCTATGTGCTACATCTGGAGGTAGTAAAATATTTCAAGTTTGTATAACTAGAAAATATTTTACTTTGTTTGCTAAGCATAAAATTCAGAGAGGATAGATTTTTTTTCAGTCTTTTAATTAGTCTTGTTTCTTATACACTTGGTCTTTTTTTTTTCTTTCTAATGTGGAATAAGATGCCATTTAATTTTGTTCTTCCATGGCTGATATTTTAATGTATATGCTTAAATCATTTTTTTCTTTACAATAAGTTTTGGACAATTTCTTTTTTGTGTATTTGGTATAACTTTATTTAAATTTCCTGTGTAAAAGGTTCATTTTTCTTGAAAATGTAGTATTATAAGTTGAACTACATTCAGAAATTTTAAATCATAAAAATAAATTAATAAATAAAGTACAGTGCAAAGGGCTGAGGAGCTGGTTCAGTAGAGTAAGCACTTTCCTGGCAAATGCAAGGGCCTGAGTTAAATCCCTGGTTCTACAAAAAAATAAACAAATATAGTACAGTGCAAGTATAAAAAAGGATCATTTTTGTTATAATAAAGTTGCTAAGTCAACCAGGTGCTAATTATCATAGGTAAATGAGTTAAAACAATCTGAAAATGACGTTGAAATCTTTGAATTCAGCACTTATTAAAACAGTAGGGTGCTAGTGGTAGATAAGTGTGTCAGTTTTGTAAATGATGGTCAAGAATTTACCAATTTGTGGAAAAAAATTGATTATTTCTACAAGCTCTTCTTTGTTTACAAAAGTTTTACCTCAAGATTGCCTTTCAAGGTTAATTAAAAATTTATTATATTTTTCTGTACTCATTGAAGTGAAAGTCACAACATAAAATGTATTGTGTTTTGTTTTTATTCTAAGAAATCTAAAAAAATAAATAAATAGAAATAAAATTGTTATCTCTTTCTGTTAGGTTGTTGCCTTAACTAGTAAGTAAGGCATATTCTTTGCTTCTTCTAGTGCCTCTTCATTAACTTCAACTTTAGTTTGAGAATAAAATTGCTACCCCTGTTTGCTTTTCAAGTCTTCATGCATGAGATATTGTTTTCAGTTTGTTAATTTTTAGTCTATGAACATCTTTTTATTAGGTGGGTTTCTTGAACACAACAGACTGCTGGGCTCTGATTGTTAACCAGTCTTTTGTGCCTTTAATAGTGGAGTTAAAAGGCAGCTGACACTGACTTATCAGAGAATATTGTTGATTTATTCTGGCCACTCTGTTCTTTTTGTGTTGATGCCTGCTTTGTATTTCTCTTTTTGTTTTTCTTTTATATCTATTGCTTCACCTGATGTATACATTATATCTAGATTTTAGGCTCTATTGGCTTAATGCTTCGTGCTAGGATATTTTTGAGTATTTTTTGGAGATTATGAACCTCAAAAGTTGTTCTTTTTCATCCAAGGATATGCTGTATACAAGAAGCACACTTAACTCATATAGAAATTCACAGGCTAAAAGTCAAAGGATGGAAAAACAGTACTACACACCCCAGCAACTCAGAAAAAAAGCAGCTGTAGTAATACTGTTCTCAGACAGTTCAATTTCAAACTAAGAAGGAACTAATGAAATAAAGAAGGCCACTATATAATGGTTAGGTGAAAACCTGAATAGGAAGAGGTAACACTCATAAATATCTATGCACCGAACATGGGAGCACCCAACTATATAAGACAAATCTTGATGGACATGAAAAATCTAAAATCCAAGACCACAATCTTAACAGGAGACCTTAATACACCCTTATCCAAAAAAAAAAAAAAAAAAAAAAAAAATAGGTCAACCAGACGAAAAATTAACAAAGAAGTAGCAGAACTGAACCAGAGCTTGGAATAAATGGACTGAGTGGACATATACAGAGTATTCCACCCAAACATAGATGAATACAAATTTGTTTCAGCTGCACATGGGTCATTTTAAAAAATAGACCACGTACTAGTCCATAGTTCATGCTTAAGTATATGCAAGAAAACAGAAATTATCTCATGCATATGATCTGCCCACAGTGCAATGAAATGGGAAATAACGACAAAAGAAACCAGAAAAAAAAAAAACTTAAATACATGAAAATTAAATACCCTACTCAGCAATCAATGGATCACAGATGAAAGTAAATAATAAATTCAACAACATCTACAATTCAATGAAAATTCAACTAAAACTTATCAGAATTTATCAGATGTGTTGAAAGCAGTTCTTAGAGGGAAATTTATAGCTGTGAGCTCACACATTAGGAAAACAGAATGGGAACCAATGAACACCCTCATGTTGCACCTCCAACATCTAGAAAAGGAAGAGCAAACAAAGCCCAGAGCCCAAAGATGGGAAGAAATCATAAAGATTAGAGGATAAATTAATTCAATTGAGATGAAGAAAACAGCTCAAAGAATCAATGAATCAAAGAGCTGGTTCTTTGAAAGATTAAATAAAATTGATAAGTCCCTAGCTAATCTCATCAAAAACAGAAAAGAAAAAATTCAAATACAAGCAATAAGGAATTAAAAGGGTGAAATCACCACAGACACAGTGGAAATTCAGAAGATCATCATTAGCTACATTGAGAATCTTTACTCTCACACAATAGAAGACACAGAAAAAATGGACATATTCCTAGAAAGGTACACATTACCAAAACTGAAATAAGAAGATGTAACAACTCTCAATAACTCAATAACAGCCAATGAAATATGAAATGCAATAAAAAGCTTGCCAACAAAGACAAGTCCAGTTCCTGATGGATTCCCAGCTGAATTCTACAAGAAATTCACAAAAGATATAATCCCTATAATCCTGAAACTCTTCAATGAGATCAAGAAGGAAACAGTTCTCCCAAAAATCACTCCTGGAGACAAATATTATACCAATACCAAAACCATGGAAAAACACAACTAAAAAGGAGAACTATAGGCGAACATCCCTCATGAACATAGATGCAAATATCCTCAATAAAATCCTAGCAAATAGAATATAGCAAATCATCAAGAAGATCATACATCATGACCAGGTAGGATTCATCCCAGGGATGCAAGGATGGTTCAATATTCAAGAATCTATTAATGTAATACACTATATCAATACCGCAAAATCTAAAAAACACATGATCATCTCAATTGATGCAGAAAATTCTTTTGACAAAGTTCAATGCACATTCATGCTCAAAACCCTACAGAAAATTGGAATAGAAGGCCTCTACTTCAATCTGATCAAAGCGATCTGTGACAACCCAACAGCTAACATAATTCTAAATGGGGAAAAAGTGAAATCTTTCACTCTGAGATTTGGTACATGTCAAAGATGTCCTCTATCACCACTCCTATTCAATATAGTTCTGGAATCGTTATCTAGATCCATTAGAGAAAAGGGGAAAACAAAAGGCATAAGAATAGGTAAAGAAGAAGTTAAATTATCATTATTTGCAGATAACATGATACTATATTTGGAAGACCCAAGAAACTCCACCAAGAAGCTACTAGAATTGATACACAAATTCAGTAGCACAGCAGGCTACACAGTCAATACCCTATGGTCAATAGCATTCCTCTACATAGATAAAAAACACACTGAGTGGGAAATTATAGAAATAATACCTTTTACAATAGCACCACAGAAAATGAAATACCTTGAAACTAATCTAACCAAAGTAGTCAAAGATCTTTTCAAGGAAAATTACAGTGTTCTTAAAAAAGAGATCATAGAGGATTTCAGAAAATGGGAAGTCCCTTCTCCTGCACAGGAAGAACCAACATCATGAAGATAGCCATACTCTCAAAATTGTTGTACAGATTTAATGCAGTCCCTGTCAAACTGCCCCAACATAACCCCTAGACCTAGAGAAATCATTCCTAAAATTTATTTCAACCAGAAAAGAGCTATAATGGTAAAGGCAATCCTGATCAACAAGGCAGGAGGAGTTACAAGTCCTGGCTTGAAATTATACTGCAAAGCTACTGTGATAAAATCAGCATGATACTGGAAACAAAATAGAAATGAGAATCAATGGAATAGACTAGAACATGCAGAGGCCTCTATGAACACACATATCAATACTTGATGGAAAATACCTATTCCATATTATACCTAAGATGTTTTATATTCAGACAGATAGTGAGGTTAAACCCAACTGCATATGTGGTAAAGTGATAATAAGTTATTCTTCTACGGGGTTAACAACCTAAGTTTGCAGACTAAAAATTAGAGAAATAGAAGGTTTGCAAAGATAGCTAACATTTTGGACCTCACTTTTCAAGGTCAGTGAAGACTCAGGTTATAGGAGAACCTATACTGTAACATCATGTAACTCAGTTGTGTCCCAAATTTTCTGATCAAGGAGATTATAGGACCACAGAGCAACTTGATCAACGACATTGAGTGTGCCTAAGGAGAGTCACAGGGAGAGGAAACCTTCTCTCAGGCTTTCACAGAGAGCAAATTGGTCAAGCAATGGCCATGGCTTATCCACATGGCTGACACTGACAAAGGATCTACAAACTGTGGTACAGGGCTTCAGGGTAAATCCTGAAAGGATTTGACTGACCTTGTCAGATACAAAAGTTACATTTCCAGTTATATAGGTCTCTTTATCTTGGTCTTAAAGCCATACAGCAGAAAAGTATGAAAGCAAGGTACATCAAGTAAAGCCATATTAATATGCTGAGCTGTGAAAGGCTCAAGTCAACAACTTCTGACATTGCCAGTCCCGTGGGTAGCCCACTACTATTGTGGACTGCTGGACTATACTGTATTGTTTTGCTGAATTCACAGTATAGTATTTAGATGCTAATGGAATACCCATCTCTGACAGGACTAAACAAAAAAAGGGGATACAAAGGAAGGACCATTTTGTATCTGTATATACAAAATAGTTAGGATAGATATACAACTACTTCTTCTTAATTCAATGAGAAGAAAGATTTGTACTAATAGTATTTGGACAGGGTATCCATCTGCATCTTGTACAATGGATAACCACTAAAATAACAATGCATTAATTATTGAAACTGTTCTATTAATCTGTTTTGAAACTGTCTCATTGCTATTCATTTCTGAATAAAATAAAATAAAAAGTTGTTGTTTTTCATAGAAGGTTCTTATTTCTTCATATATTTTGAAAGAAAGTTTTGTAGGATATGTTAATCTGAGTTGGAAGTTGGTTACTCCTAGGATTTGAAATACATCGCTCCAGGTTCTCCTGGCCTCTAGAGTTTTTTGTTGAAAGATCTGCTTGTAATCTTAAAGGGTTTACTTTTATACAGCAGTTCTTTGAGTTATGACCAGCATGATATATGAAAAACTTTGGTTATGACTAGAATTTTCATTTCAACTTACAACTGAAGTCTTAAGTTGTGACCAGAATGCTGGCCACTTCTACTTCTAGATGGTTTGAGATACAAATTTAACCCTTAAAGAGTTCAAGAAGGACCATTACAACATAGTTTTCTGTATGGGGTTGAAAAATCCTGGGCCAATGTCTATCTAAAGACACTGAGATCCATATGTGGACAGGAGGGAGATTGTGAAGGCTGTGTAGAGGAGCTTGAGCCTTTGCTTGACAACCTGAGTTACAAGCAGCCCTCTGGAATGAATTGAGTGCATAAGTAAAGGATCCACTGTATGTGAATTTATTTTTTCTCTGACATGTTTTAACATTCTTTATTTTTGATGGACATCTGAAAATTTGACGAAGAGGTATCATGGAGAGTTTCTTTTATCCCCCTAGTTGGCTGAGGTCCTGTATACCTCACTTACCTGTATGTTGAAGTCTTTCCTTATATTTGAAAAACTTTTTATTATAATTTCTGTAAAGAGAATTTTTACTCTAAGTCTGCTGTTTTCTTGTTTCCCTCTAACTCCAGTTAGCCTTGAATTGGTCTTCTCAGAACTGTCCAATAGCTGTTGAATACATTTTTCTTATTCTCTTAACATTTTTAAAGCTTCTCTGAGAAATTTGTCATAATTTACCATTTTTCCCTCTATTTCTAAAAGCTTGTCTTCACAATGGGCATTTCTGAAAATTATAACTTCTATACAATTTTTTATTTCTGTTGTCTCTGTCTGATCTCTTTTTGTGGAATCTCTTATCTTTGATAAATTTGTCATATGTTTTGAACACTTTGTTCAGCTCCTCCACAGGGTACTTGTCCACACTGGTCATTTTGTGTGACAATTCCACAGACTTTTGGCTTTTGTCTCCTTTCAGCTCACAAAGTTTCTTTACCTTTTCTTTAATCAACTTGTATGCTCTGTTACCTGATGTTTGCTTTACTCTTACTGAGTGGCTCCTAGATTTGCCTTGGGAGAGTTGGAGCAGCTTGGAGCCAGCCTTTTGTTGTTTTGTTTTCCCATGTCGTCATGTGGGAAAAAAAAAAAAAAAAAAATATATATATATATATATATATATATATATATATATATATATATATATATATATATACATTTGTTTTCATTGCTGGGGGTTGAATAAAGCAAGGAGAGATTCTAGTTGACAGAAAGGTTCAACAAGAGGCTGTACATGCAATTCCCCTATGACCACTATACTGTAAAGCCTTCGTCTCCACACCATGGTCATTGTCTTCCTCCCTTAGCCTGCTGGAGATTCCACAGGAGTAGCGGGGAGGACACACACCGGGGGTGCCTCTGGCTTGCTTACCCTCTCTCTGCCCAGAGTTGGTGGGAAGCTACACCTGCCCACAGTGCGTGCCAGTGAGGCTCCCTTGAGGCTGCAGCATCTCCCAGGGAGTGGGCTGCAGGTGGTGAAGGGGAGAAGGGCCCAGTGTTTGCAGAGCCTGTCAGAGGAATCCAGTCTCTGCAGCATTCATAGAACAAACAGGCTTCTGTGGGCAGCTGCACCACAGGCACATTGCTTGTTTCCTCCATCTGTATCTCTGCTTCCATTCTTTGCCAGCTGGGGATTCCTTACGATAATTATAATATTTTAGATAGGACTTTTACAAAGTCATCTCATGTATCATTGATGATGATCCATATGGTAATGATGATCATCTGTGTTGTAAGAAACCAGGTTTAGAGGGCTTAATTAAATTGACTGTACTTAATGAAGTTAATTAAGTAAAACATATCTGATTTTATCGCCTGGGCTTCTTGTCATTGTATGGTGCCACCTCTAAAACAAAGCATTTCTTTCTCTACCACGGAGCCCACCTGCAGATCTGATGCAAGCTTGTCATTCCTCTAAACCAGGCAAAACATTTTCTGTCCAAAAGGGGAAGCAGGAGGGGCATGCCACAGGCACACTTCCAGTCTCTCTCTGCAAGAAAGCAACCCTTCATGTCATCCAGACATGGTGGCACATGCCTGATGTCACAGCTACCGGGGAGGCTGAGCCAGGCTGAGCAATTAAGCAAGACTGTGTCATAGTTCAGTGATACAGTGCTTGCCCAGCATGCATGGAGCTGTGGGTCTGATATCCCTAGGCCAAGAAATAAATAAAGGACAAGGCTTGATATTAAGGACAGTTTCCACAGTATCTCTTATGGAGCCATGCTCAAAATGGACATTATCCAGGAGATGCACTGTGTGTCCTGATGAAATTGATCGCTGGACACAGAAAAATCTAAAAAAGACTGGCACATTCAGCAAGGTTGCATTTTACAGAAGCTAATAAAACGCCCTACCAGTCGTGTGCTGATACAGACCCAGCTAGAGATAATCAAGCAACAAATGTGAATCAAGACCCTGTTCAAAATCTACAGAGGTATAAACTCTCAAGGAGATAGAATTTTAATGATACATTCATTCAGTCTGGCTGAATCAAAGATAGTCGCCAACAAAACTGAATTAAAGCCATCTTCAGTGGTAACTCACATAAAAATAAAGTTGTCCTTTCAATGATACATTTATGTAATGCTTCTGCATGTTCACAGTGAAAATTTGTTTCTATCATTTCAACAATTGTATGAAGTTGGAAGGGCAGATAACATTACCAGTATCAGTTTTTTTATTATTATACCAGCACCATCATTATTTTATGCATAAGAACACTAAAAAATTCCTGGTCAGTGTGGCTATGTATTCAGCAAAAGTAAAATTAAAATTTAGGTATAATTATATATAATCTTTTTACTACACTAGAAAAAATGACAGAAATTATTGGTTGCATAGAACATTAAACCCTAGGTTTAAAATTTTACAGCTGATCTGCAGAATGGTCAAAATGGGCCCACATGGAAATCATCCTTGTTTTTTGTGTAGTTG
The DNA here is from genome assembly GCA_004027165.1 of Ctenomys sociabilis. NCBI lineage: Eukaryota > Metazoa > Chordata > Mammalia > Rodentia > Ctenomyidae > Ctenomys > Ctenomys sociabilis. Next base: position 12,852 of record PVKA01001458.1, read on the forward strand.
CTTTACACATTATCCACAAAAATTTAGGGGATTTAGAGTTCGTCATTAGTATTCTATTTCTTTAGCTCAACTGATTTATGCTTACATGGAGCACATACTGGTGCCCACGTGTCAAATGTGTTTTGAAAACTTAGGATCACAGCTAAACATTGTTTTTATATCATTGAATATTCAGAAAATAGAGAAACTCATCTAACTGAACAGCTAATTTTTTTTTTTTTTTGCGGTACCCAGAATTGAACTCAGGACCCTGTGCTTGCCAGGCAAGCACTTATTCTATTGAGCTAGGCCCCAAGCTAAATAATTTTAACTACTATTGTGCAGTTATTACATTTTCCCCCTGAGGGATACTGTATCATTGAGAAATTTGAATAAAATCAGTACAGATCCTCTTATTCAAGAGGTGCTAATATGTCCAAAGACAGAATTTGCAATAATATTCCAACCTTGAAAAGGAACCAGTTATGAGGAATACATGACAGTTATTAGTTAATGATACCTAGATGTAGACATGAAGTCTGCTAATAAAACTTTATTAGGACAAAAACTCGGAATAACATTCATCATATGATTTTTGTGCAATTTCTGAGTATCCAGCACGTCAGTCTAGGATGGAGAATCAGAGCAGATAGTGAAAAGTGCAAATACCCACTCTCTACAGCAAAACAAAACAGTTCTGCAAACAAGCATTGCCTTTTCCTGGTCTTGTGACTAATTCAATTAGTTTCTTCCTGTATAGAACAGAAATAAATGCAATCACCTCCTGTCAAACGGTGTAAACACAGAAGTACAGATAAATGTGAAATAACTTGTCACAAACTAATTGATTTAAAAACTAACTCTGGCTGAAGCCTTTGTGAAGTAACATTTTAACTTTAGTCTTTGAGGAAGAAGGTATTCCTAAAATGTATTTTACATGGTTGTTTCAAATAACCCATAAACAGAGTTAATAATCGTCACTGAGTTATTTTTGAGTTGAGTGTTGTTGTGAACATGAATTCCTGCAATACACTGCCCTCTGGGACTCTACAGACCCGCAGAGGTCCTCTTTGCCATGGGCTTCACCCAGAAAGGTAAGTTTCTCAGTCACTGTGTCTACTTTCTAGTCCTTACCTCTCTTTTGTTTTCCTGTTTCAGCTGTCAGTCCTGTTCTTGCTACACTGATACTTCTCTCATATTGATACTTCTCTCATCTGGGGACCTTTACTGATTGCCTGAGAGTAACTAGACTTCATCAGGGTGCCTAAAGGGTGCTGAAAAGAATGAAGTCCAATACTTCAATTTTAATAGATAAGCTCTATACCATTCTACATTGAGTATTCATAGACCTCTTTTTTTCTTATCACTTCTTTGGCTAGATTCCAAATACTTCTTATTACCAAAGAAATTCCCTATGAATAATAAAATGTGATTAAAGGTAATGTTTTAGAATGTAGAGACAGACAAAAACTGATTCTGTAAGGATCCTATAGCTGGCTGCGGTAAAAGATAAAAGAAAAACAAAACCCAGAGAAAGTCTCTCCTGATGTCACTGGAGGCTAAGACACTTTGGGGCCCAAGAACCTAGTGTCTTTTCCTCTGTCCCTCCCACCCTCTGTACCCCCATGGAGGTTGTTGCACAGGCCACCATTGCATTAGGCTGCAGGGAGCTCCATAGTGTTAGCACTTAAACCTCAGGCTTTGTTTTCTTCTTAGAGACCATTCTGAATATACTTCAGTTTTATACTCCAACCTTATTCTTCCCTCTGTTCTGCAGTGCAATTCCCTATGCCAATGACCATTATCAAACACGACACTGTGTTGGAATCCATGAACGGGTGGTTTCCTGGCAATCAATAGAGCCAGCCAGACTCATGACTGTCTCTTCTATTTTCCCCCAAAGCCCTCATGACCCAGCTTCTTGTTTTGAACCTGTCTAGCTGTCAGTTGACAGCTCTAGATGCTGAGTATACAGGGAAATTTGTCATTCACAGGACTAAAGTAGGAATCACAAGGCTTTTTTCATATACTCTGTGCCTTTCATGTCATTTCTAACTAGTTTTCAGTAGTCATTGGTCATTGCTGCCTAAGTATCTTGTAAAACAATTTTTGATAACCACAGAGATCACAAAAATATTCTAATGGGTACTCATAAATTTTGGCCTTCCGCAGATTAGAGAACTTTTCCCTGTGATTTAACACTCAGCAAAAATTCACTGAAGGGCTGTTATTCATAAAATACTATGCTAGGTGTTTGACTTACATATCCATTAACAGAAAAAGCCCCCCCCCCTTCTTTAAACCTACACTCTGCCGGTGAAGATATGAACAAAAATTAATATTATTATGTTAGATGATAGTGAACACATGGGGGGGAATGAATGTAGCAAAGGGACTGATAAAAGCAGGAGCAATATGTTTCAGTATTTAACAGGATAATCATGGTTCCCTCATTAAGATGATCACATTTAAATAAAGACTTGAAAGAGATGAAGGAGTTAACCAAGAAGATTTCTATGTAAAGAGCCTTCCAGGAAGAAGAACCATCTATAGCACAGGGCCTAAGACAGGAGAAGGCCTGGCAAAGGGAAAGAACAACAGTCTAGCCAATGATACTGGGACAGCAAGTGAGAGAGGAAAGAAATGAGCCAGCAAGACCGGGAGAAGGGTGCCTGTGGGTGTCTTGCAGGCCATTGTAATAAACTTGGTAGTTCCTCCACCTGCCAAGGGAAGCAACTACAAGGATTGGCACTGAGGAGTACGTCTAGTTTCTATTTCCATAAATCATTCTGGCCACATTTTGAGAATAGACACTGAGGGAGACAAGAATAGAAGCAAGGAAACTAGTTAATAGGCTGTTGTAGGACTCCAGGTAAGAGACCAGGACAGAAGTGAGTGGCTGGTAACCAAACAGGTGAATGGTGATGAGATTCTGGGTATAAACCTTGGGAGATCATGCTGCTATAATGAACTGCCATAGACTGAATAATTTCTAAGCAACAGAAAGAGCTCACCACTCTGGAGGCTGAGTCTGTGGTCAGGTGCCAGTAGATCTGACCTAGCCAACTCCCAAAGCCCAACCTTCAAATACCACCACGAAGTAGATCATATCAAACGTGTGAATTTGGGAGCACATATTCAGGCCAGAACATACTTTTTGCTCCACACTCAAATTACCAGCAAAAATAGAACTCAACCAATCCACATTAGATCCTCAGTGTTTTTAATAACCTCATATTATAAGAAATGATAGGAAAGAAAACTTAATCACTGATACACTTTTGAACATTATACTTTAAAAGTTACTTTCATTAATATTAAACACAGTAAAAAAAAAATCCCTTACCAATTTATGCCTCCCAAGAATTCATGGCACTTCCAAGCACACTAACTTGCCAGCATCTTTGTTTAGCATATTCATGTATTAAGTTGAAGTTGAAAGAATCACATTTTGCATATGCTTGTGCAGACACATATGGATCCTAGGTCTAACCAAAATCTGTCTTGTGGAATTCAGACAAATTAGCCCAAGCTAAGATCACTTATTCTGTGCAGACTCCTAATCCAGCTCATCTCAGTCACTTTCTCATTGCTGAGAAGCAATGCCTGCCATGTACAATTGTAAGGAGAAAAGGTTTATTTTGCCACACAGTTTGTAGCGGTTTCAGTCCATAGTCAGCTGGTTCCAAGGCAATGCAACAAGGCAGATGAACATGACAGAGGAGAGATAGCGCATGGTGTGGCCATGGAAAACAGAGAGGTCAAGGAAGGTGGGGGGATTAGAGACCCAGGCCCTGGCCCAGTGATCCACCTCCTCAGACCATGCTTCTGTTGCCTGTTGATTGAGCAATAAATAGATCAGTGTGTTAATCTACTGATGAGTATCGCACCCCATGAGTCAATCACTTCCCCAACCCCTGCATGAGTGCACTAGACTCTAGGGTGGGGAGAGCATCTAGGTATAAATTATAATGTAGCTGTAAGATTTTTTCAAGCTCTGTACATTTCTCTAATCTCAACCCACATATCTGATTTTTCAGGTCCTCACTCTTTCATCATTTACCTTTATCATCCATTTGTGTCCATTTATTAAATAAAAAGATCAGAAAATCCATCAGACAGTCATTCAAAAGCCTTAACATTAAATATCTGACATCATTGTTTTACAAAGATCCTTCAGCACTGGTGAATTCCACTGAAAATTTGCATGGCACCCCCTTCTCCCCAGATGCTGCCCCAGATCCCTCTCATCTTTTTCTTATTCCCACCCCTCTCATTTCCCCTCTACACCAGAGGGAAAAATTTTCCCTCTCCTTCTCCTACTCATGCTCCAATTCCTCTTCCTCCTTCTCTTCTAGTGATGGGGATAGATAACTGGATTGCATGTGTGCTAGGCGGGCTACAAATTAAACTTCTCCTCCTATGAGATGTAGATGTTAAATATCGTATCTCAGCAACAGAAAGATAATATAGAAAATTAATACCAGAGAAGTAGGGCTGTTGCTGTGACTCTACCTGACTGTGTGGTTTAGAATCCTATGGAGGAAGAAGAGGAGGAAGAGGAGGAGGAAGAGGAGGAGGAGGAGGAAAAGGAGGAGGAGGAAGAGGAGGAGGAGAAGAAGAAGAGGAAGAGGAAGAATCCTATGGAACTGGTTTGTGGGAAGAATTTAGAAAGGTTTGGAGATACTAGCTAGAAAAGCCCAAGAATGCTATAAACAAGCTTGATTAATGACTTGTTGGAGCTCAGAACAATAATATAAACTCCTGATTCTGGTCAATAAAGGCCAGCCTCAGGAGTTTTACAAGGACTCTATTGGAAGGACTCTACAGGCTATGCATGTTACATTCTGGCAGAAAACTTGTCTGTGTTTTGCCCATATCACAATCCTTTGTGCAATACTGAAGTCAAGCATGGTGGGCTACTTAATCTGACAGAGGAAATTTCAAAGAAACTCAATATTCAGGCTGCAGCAGGGTACTGCTAGCTGTTTTTAGTCAAATTTACAATGATAATTGAGGTGAAAGATTAGCATAAAAATGGGAAAACTTGAAATTTGCTCTAGAAGGAACCTCATGCGAAGTAGAGGCCAGAAGAAGTGTGGTTTCTAAAGAAACTAACACTGTTAGAAAGAAATCAAGTACTTTGTTCAAAGGACAAGAAGCCAGATGCCTTGAAGGTGTCTCATAAAGGCAAAACCCTACCCATCACAGACTTAATGGTGCAAGAATGTGAACCTTTCATTTAAACAAGTGAGCCATGGGACCTGTGTTTGAGAAGGGTCCCTATAGAAGTGATTTCCTAGGGTTCATTTCATGATGCTCAGCCACCCAGGCACTCTGGGGCTATTATAACCGTAGTCCAAGGGGGCCTGGACACTGACCCCTCTGACAAAAGACCTTTGTGGCATCGACTTGATACTGGATTTCCCACCATATACAATGCATGAGTTACAGGGTCAGAAAGGCTTCCAATCAGATTTTTTTTAAATTGTTTTAGTTTAATCTTATTTCAAAGAGTAAAAGAAAAGCAAGACCAAAAATCAGAAACAAAGAAAGAAACAGGGCAACATACATTACAAATGTTGTAGATTTTCAGACCAAGAATAGCTGATCAACAATGGCTGATATAATATCTATCCAATCATGTTTTAAAGGAATTCCTAAAATGTCAAGCAGGGAGCTCCCAAGAGGACAGTGTGTGACCTTATGGGAATAAAGCCAAAGGTGTAGAGGTGACCACAAGAAGTAAGATTCCAGGAATATAGAACATCTGGCAAGGGCAGCTCCAGCCTGAGAGACAGATGAGCCTGAGAGAGGTCATATGAATTGTAACTGGCAACACCGTATGGGAGAGGCTGCCCAAGTCTTTGGAACTCGTATTTTACCATCATGTGTCTTCTCCACTAAATTTAGATTTTAATTTGGCCTGATTCTTTTCTATGCTCTTATTCCTTCCTTTCAGAATGAGAAAGTTTATCTTGTGCCATTGTACCTTGAGTTATGGAACTTTTTTTTTTTTTTTTTTTTTTTTTTTTTTTTACAAGAGGTGACTCCTAAAAATCTGCCTTGAGTCTTAAAAGAGTTTTCTTGAGTCTCAGTTTATGCTTTCCAATAATGTTGGAGCTGCTAACATTGGTGAGTCTTAGAGGCAAATTAAATGCATTCTACATAGAGATAAACGTGAACCTTCTAGGGGCTGTGGTGGAATATTGTTGTTTAGAATTAAAACATCCCCCCGAAAGTATCATGAGTTCAGATATGGGGCTTTGTGGAGGTGATAGCACTGAGCGTATGCTATATTCATCAGTGGACTGATCCATCAGTGAGTTGCACAGTTCATAGCTAAGTGTGCTGGAGGAGGTGTCATGGGGTACTCACTTGAAGGTCGGCCTCCCCCCCTGGTTTCTCCTTTTTCTTTCTGTTTTGTAGTTGCCATGGAAGGAGCAGTGTTCCTCCACCGTACCTTCTGCCATGACATCTCTGCCTTGGAGCCAGCCATGAGCCAAATTTAATCTCTCCATTTTTAATTGGAGGGTGCCAGGTACTGTGTCTCATGAACAGGCAGGTTATTAATAACTCTGTCTTCTTCCATCCCTGGTCAGTTTTTGGCACAGTCCTGCATAAACTTTCCAAGTAAGTTACACTACAGATGAGTGACACTGCATGTGGCCCCCAGCTCACTTTCAAAACCCAAGGAAACATCCTGGGAAAGTTAGACAAAAGTACATGAGAAAGAAATACTAACCTCTAAAAACTTGGGCTTTTCCTCAGGTACTCAAATAGAAACAGGTGAGTCAGTACAGGTATGGCCTGGAGACGTCTATTTGCTTCCTTCTTCCCTTGATCCTTCTGTTTCTTGGCCACCTCATGATGACCTATTTCTCCTCTGCCACACCCTTCTTCCATCCATCTGTGCCTTGGAGTCAGATGTCTATGGACTGAAACTGTGAGCCAAGATAAAAGTTTCCTCCTTTGAGTTGTGGGTATCAGATATTATGTCTCAGGATGTAACCTGTCAGTTATAAAGATCTGGAACAGAGGAGATGACAACAAGATGTGACCTATTGCTCACAATAAGGCAGAACAACGTCCAGGGGACTGGATCTGACCGAGTATGAAGGGAGGCACCTGTGGGCTTTGCAGCCACCGTGACCTTCATGCTTTGCTGTCTTCCTGCTTCTGCTATGGCCCATCCTGCATGCAGGACATACCTTTGCTCTCTTTGCTTTTCTTCATTTTCTCTTTTTTTTCACTGTTTTTTTCCTTTTATTCCTTTACTTCTTGTTTCCTTCCTTCCCTTTAAATAAAATTGTGTTTACCTGTTCAGTGATTTTCCAAGCCAATTCTTTGGGCAAGACAGAGAGAGAGATTAGAAATGCTGGACACCTCACCATTAGGAAACAGTGTCATCTTACATGTGGTAATATTTTGCATATTTATTTTTATTTTTTATTTGTGTAGAGATTCTTAGTGGTTTTCTTTTTTCTTTCTTTGTTTTTTCTTCTAATACTAAGTGTTGAATTCAGAGCCTTCACACCTAGCTACTTCCTCAGCCCCTCTTTATATTTCAAGACAGGCTCTTGATAAGTTTATGGGCTCAATCTTGTGATCCTCCTGTCTCAGCACCTCAGATGGTGAGATTACAGTCCTGGGCCACCACGCATGACAACATCATCTTCTTTAAAAATGTTATAGTTTACTCCTTCCTTTCTTAAGCCTTCTTTCATTATTTTTTTTTCCTTATCCTATTGAGCTGGCTAGGACCTCCAATACTTTCATAGGTAGTTTGATAAGACTCAGCATGCTTTATTAGCAGGAGTAAATACAACCATATGATACAGTATGATGGGTTATGGTAATAGTTCGTATAAAATATGTGGAAACTAAATAAAGCAACACATAGTTTCTTCCTTAAAGGTAGGAGTCAGGCCTAGCCATGTGCATATCGTGTAAGTTAAAATTACAAGTTAAAGGCCTGGGGAGTGGGTCAGTGGTAGAATGTTTGCCTAGCACACATGAAGCCCTGAGTTCTAGCAACACCACCATAAAAAAGTGTGTAAATTAGTATTTCCTATAAGCACTCATAGCATCTATTGAACATACATTTATAGCACCCTTTCCTAGCATTATCCCAGGCTCTACAAATGCAATACAATAGAGTACAAACAGTTTATGCTCTCAGTTATTAACTTGGTAGCAGGAGGGGGGAGTCTATTTCAAAAGTGAAACATTTTGGGATCAACTGGATTTTCCAAGAAAATAATCAACATGTTAGCATGCAAGCAGGATGGTTTGGACAACTGTACTGTGGATTTCGGCTGGTCTATGGAAAGGAGCAGATAATACTCAGTTTGCTTTATCTCCTCTTTTCAATTGTCTGTAACTTTTCTCTTCTTAATTTCCTATCTATTTCTTTCTTCTTACAATCTTACATGCATATATCTGGTGATATGAATAACTGGTTGGAAGACAACACTAGTTGTGTTACAACTAATACTATGAAATTCATATTATTTTGTTAAGTGAAATTTTGTATCACCCGTAATTGTTTCTGTCTTAATTATAATTTGTACTCTCTTTAACAGCTAAAAGTAAATTTAAAAAATAAAATATTCTACATAACTCATACCTAACCCATGGCAGATGCCATGAAAAGAGCACACTGGCTGAAGTTTTGCTCATATTGATTTACAATCTACCTTTTAGAAATTCATAATCACTATTTCTAGCTTTGTCAAAGAAAAAAATAATAAAATATCTTTTTTCTTCTTCCAATGGACACAATTTAATCACTTAACAATTTACCCAGAGCATCACTGGATACCAGGTTTGTTTTGCACTTACTATCCTGAGCATCTTTTGGGCAGATGTCATTTCAACCAGTCAATTCTTGTATTGGATATATTTGATAAAATTGCTGGTTTTTTTACATTTTGTTATAATGCTTTCTAAAATTAATGAAACAAAATATAAAATTTTAGTTATCCTGTATTTAAATAATTGGACTTACCAGTGGTTAAAGTTTATGAAAAAAATTTCCTCACAATTTCATATTCCTTGCCTTAATTTCTGTTCTTTCAATAGTAGTGTAAGATTCCATACCAATCTAGCCATTCTCTCATTTGTATTGTTTGTATCTCTCTTAAAAACCATTACACAAAACTGGACATAACTCCCAAAGGGAGAAATGACCAGTGTACAAAGGATAGAGTTTATCATGAGCTGTTTGGATAAGTTAAAAAAATCCTTTTCATGCTGAAGTAAATTTACATTACTTCATTTTGTACCTCAAACCTGTTACATATTTCAGGAAATCAGGTCTCAGCTTACTATAAATGAGACTTTTTTTCAGAGTCTACTAAGTTCTATCAGTCCTATACTTATCAGTTAGCTCTCTGGTTATGTTTTCATCATTTCTTGACATTATAAATGACAGAAAACAAAATCCAGGTATCCTTTGGCAAGTAAAAAAACAGACAAAAACAAGATTGAATGAGTGGCTCACTAAGTCATACATGGTTAATCAAATATTGGAAAATCCAAGGGCATCTTCATCTGAAACACAGCTACACTTCAGGGCCTCGGTTTTCAGGATTGGTCTTCCACTATCTTGAGGTCTTGTTTTCCTCATGATGGTCCCATTCCCTCACAACACACCCCCTAAGGGAGCAAGATGACTGTACAGTTTCAGACCGGCCTCTCATCTTCTCAGCAACAAGAGGGCTTCATCCTCCCCTCAGAAATCTCAGGGTGGGATCTCTTTGGCCCTGGAAGGGTCTCATGTTCCCCCCTGAACCAAAGCAGGATGCACCACTCTGGGCAGGCCTGCACCACTGTTTACCTGTAGAACTGGAAGTTGAATGAGCTCAACCTCATCCTTTTAGACTGAAAACCAGGAAGGGCAGTTTTCCAGGGGGAGGGAAATAAGGTTCTGCTCTGGCCAAATAGCTCAGCAGACTGAAATGCCTGCTTAGGCAGACACAGCAGTCAGGGCTCGATTTCTGGCCCTCTGTGCCAGCCCCATCCCCGGGGTGTGCTGGGATGGCGTTTGAGACTGGAGTGGTGGTGCACACCTATAATCCCAGCTCTTAGGAGGCTGAACACAGGGGGATCACTAACAGTCTGATCTACGTAGTGAGACACTGTAGACCCTTACTAAAATACAATAAAGTTCTGTTACCAAAAGGAGAAATCAATGTCAGCCTATCAACAAAAACAGATGTCTGTGTCAGCTCTAAAGTTTGAATACATTAATTCCTGTTGAGCCCATTTTTCTAATTCTGATGTTAATGGCTTCATTAGCTTTCTCTCTCTCTCTCTCTCTCTCTGTCTCTCTCTGTCTATCTGTCTGCCTGTCTGTCTCTTTGGTCTGGTTAAATCCCTTAAATCTTTTTGAGTTAATTTACTCTGTATAAAATGAAGGAGAGAAGAAGATGGAATAATTACTAAAGCAATTTCCACTCTTAATGCTTTCACTTTGAGATATATGTGTCAAATAAGTGGAGGAAAACAAGGCTTTAAACTGTATGCTCAACTGAAAGCAATGACAAAATTAAAACTCCTGTGACTGGGAGGTTCCTCAAGTATACAAACTCCCTGGGAATCTAAATTAAACTCTAGCAATCACCACTGAGTACCAGTGATCAATTAATGTGTAAGTATTCTTAAAATGAAAAAAGGCTTTGGG